>JAODAL010043293.1:0-33981 GCA_025379985.1 Phyllomedusa bahiana | reverse complement strand
TATCGGGATTTGGTGCCCCAAAGACCTGGGGAACTATGCAGTCACCCCTGGGGGCCTGGGTGGCACCAAAGCTTTGTGAAAAGAAGCAGCATCATGGCACACTGTGTGTGCCCTGTTTTGCACCCTGTGTAAAAAACGGGACAGGTTTAATGTATCGCATATTGAATATCCCAAATACTTTTCGAAGTGTAAAAAAAAAAAAAGTTATCCCTTCATGGTTTAAAAACAAGAAAAAAAAACTAAATTAGAAAAATATTTAATACAAAATAATTGTACATTACCACAAAAAAACCCAAACAATTGGTACCCAAATGACCATAAAACCTGTACAATTATTCCAAAAAAGTTACTAATTGTGAAATGTAAATAGTATAAAAAAAAAATAGAAAATTCTGGAATAATTTGAAAGGAACTATACCCCCCCCCCCCAAAAAAAAGTACAATTGTCCTAAATAAAAAAGGCTATAAAAGTTTCTTAAAAAAAAACAGTTACCATGTTTAAAATGTAAGGGGGGCAAAAACTTTAAAAAAGTGCGGTTTTAAAGTATTTTCGCTTAAAATTGGTTTTTTTGGGGCCTTGGTTATTTTTTTGGAAAACTGTTTTATTCTTCCTTTCTGACATTTGGGGAAATCTTTTCCAGGGGGTTCCCTGTTTTCCTTATCATAAATTTCGGGGTGAAACAAGGGAGGGGCCCTCCCAGTCTGTTGGGGGGGGGGGGGGGGGTGGGCCACCCTTTGTGGAAACTTGGAAACCCCTGTGCTTTTTTTCTAAAAGATAAGAGGAAAGGTTTAAAAGATTTTAAATAAAAAAAAAATGTTCTTGGAGTAAAAATTTAAACTTTTACAGGTTGTTTTTGGAAGGTGCAAAAAGGTTTTTTTATTAGGGGAAAATTTTTGTCTTGTAAAGGGGGTTGTTTGGGAAAAAAGGAAAATAAACTAGATGCCCTATGAAAAAAAAGCTAAACCCTTTATTGAAAGTCTGGTTTTTTTGTCTAGGGTGATAATAATTACAGAAGAAGAAAATGGTGCCAGGCTCCTTCCCGTGCAAGAACCGTCTTGCATTGTAGGTACAGTAGGGAAAACTCGGGTTTCTTTTGGTTTGTGACTGGCAAGCACCAAGCTTAGTTCCTCGGTCGCTGACAGACTTAGGGTATGATGGACGTCTGCAGGGTAGAAAGGAGACTTTAAAAGTTTGCATGTATATGTGTGTAGTTGCATATAAAAATTTGGTGTTATATATTATTGAAAAATCTACAGTTGCGGAAGGTGTGGTTTTGGGGAAATGTGTTATCAAAAGGCCCTGCAACTGTGCTCTGCCCAAAACCCAGTGAGGAAAGGAAGACCCGACAGGGCGTTTAAAAGGTTGGTTATACGTTTTGGCCTTTTTATGTTTCTTTAGTTTCCCCTCCTTAAATTGCTTAAAATTTCTTTGGTTTCTAACCCCCCCTTTAAAGGGTTTTGCCCCAAAAAAGGACATAAAAGGGAGCTTTTCCCTGAAAAGTTTACACAGATAAAATTCCGGGATGGGCAAAAAAATGTTAATTCTTACCACATACGGGGGAAAATTTGTGTTACATTGATAAAAAGGGGGTGGGCCCTTGGAAATTAGGATGTGGCTTTCTGTATTGTCCCCCCAAAAAAACTTCCCCCAAATTTTGGTGCATTAGGGCATCAACTAAGAAACCAATAGATTAAGTCTAAGATGCCGAAATGAACACTATTCAAAGTGTGATGCATTTTAAGCCAAAAAATTAAACCCAGATAAATACACCGTTAAAATTACAAAAAATACAGTTAAATTCGAAAATTTACAAAAAAAAATTTAAAATCAGAATTTTTTTGGGGGGGGGGGGTTATTTCTCCATAATTTAAAAAAGTTAGTGTAAAACGCTTCCTTATTAGTGCAGAGTGATTGGGTTGTTTTAAAAACCGCAGGCTATGCAAATGGTAGTTTTTCGCTCATATATGTCATTAAAGTAATTTATAAATTGTAATTTCCAGTGATCAAGAAGGGGGGGTTTTGGGCGCAAGACACAACGTGTTCAGTGGGGAGCCGGTAACAGTGCCTTCCACTCCCCGCAGTGCACAATTGGTGGCGCTTTACACTGTGGCGGAGATTTACAACGTCCATACGGGTTGGATGTCGCTGTTCATACACTTTAATTGACGAGGCATCTGGGTTAAAAAGCAGGCAGCGAATTTTTTTTTATGGAGTTGGTAATAGGGGTTTCTTTATTTAAAAGAGTTTAAGGTGTTCCTTTTTTTAATTTTTTTCAGAAATTGAAAGGTGAAGAAGGGGGGGGGAACAAAAAAAGGCGAGGAAGAAATTTTGGACTTTTTTTCTACAAGAAAATGAAAGTGAAGGGCGCATTCTCATTCCCGTAAATGTCCCTAAAGTGAGTTTAATTCTTGCATTGCTATTGGGATACAAAGCTTAAAATTGTCAGGTGATTTATTTTGGCCATTAAAGGAAAGAGGTGATGAGAGAGAAGCTGGCTCTGTGATATATAGGGTTAATGATAGAGAGAGAAGGAGCTCTGTGTTATAGGGTTAAGGACAAGGAGAGAAGCTGAGCCTGTGATATATTATGGGTTATATGTAGAGGAGAGAACTGGCTCTGTAAATTATTATTGGTTAATATGATAGAGGGAGAAAAGCTGAGCTCTGTGAAAAATTTTATAGGGTTATTGTCGAGGGGAGAAGCTGAGCTTGATATATAGAGTTATTAAATTTTGAAAAGGGTAGGGAAATGCTATATGGGCTACAAACCCAGAGGGGAAAAAGCTTAATTAGACTTTAAAAGCTTGTTAAAAAGAAAAAAAATGGTTTGATGTATCGAACAATAAAGGTTTTTTTGACAAACAGCTCTAGGCAGTTGCAAAAAAAAACCAAAAAAACTAATATAAAAGAACTGTACGCATTTTCCAGCCTCATTTTACTGAAAACGAGGTGTTAACACCGCCACACTACAAATACCTAAAAATTCAAGAGATGACTTCCCTGAGGAACCCCAGCCACAAAAGGGTTCCTCAGGCAATTAGCATTTCCCTATCCCTTTTAACCCATTTGTAATCACCTGTGAGTTAAAAAAGTGCAATTTCCCCTGACCGGACTGGGGAAATTGGATGAAAGCCCTAACGGAATTAACAATTATAAAAACGGGTTGTTAACGGTCATCATACAACTGTGCAGGTGAGCGAAAATCTCACTTTTTTAAACTTGAAATAATTTTGGGTTTAAAAATTTGCCGCCTGGGATTGTGCATTCCGCATTTTTCCTCTTTATGTGTTTTACAGCACTCCTGATATATAATATTATTTTATGTTTAATATATAATATTTTTATATATTATATATTATATATATATTATATTTATAAGTTATATTAATATATTTTATATTATTAGTTAAAATGATAAGGGGTGAAAGCGAGCTCTGTGTATATAGGGTAAGATTGATGGGGGAAAAGCTAAAGCTCTGTGATATAAAGGGTTATCGATAGAGGGAGAGAAGTGAGCTCTGTGATATATAGGGTTAACAAAGAGAGGGGAGAGAAGCTGAGTTTTGTGATATTAGGGTTTTACGAGAAGGGAGAGAACCCTTAGCTCCTGATATTAGGGTTATACGAGGAGGGTAGGAAGCTGAGCTCTTGATATTGGGTTTATGTAGGGGAGAGAAGCGGGGCTCGTGTTTATATAGGATTATATGTTTAGAGGGAATGAGTGAGTCGGGGAAAATATATGGGGTTTAAATTTTGATAGAGGGAGAGAGTTAAGCTCTGGGATATATGGGTTATAGGAAGAGCGAGAGAAGTAGCTTTTATGATAAGGGTTTTTAGAGAAGCAGAGAAGATGAGCTCTTTTATATAGGGTCATATATAAACGTATATATCGACAAAGCTTGATTGGAGCAGGATCTTTTAATCATAACCCTATAATAATTTGAGCAACTTCTCTCTATCATATCTTATCAGATTTGGCAGCATAAACCACCTAACCGGTTGACTATTTTCTATATTTTCAGCAAATGCTTACTATAAGTGACTTTGTTTGTAGTTGAAGCAGGCCCCTGTGGTTGCTATTTCTGGCTCTATTTGGACTTCACAGGTTATCTACAATGTCCACCTTATTATCAATGAATATCTTTAAATTAGAGGGAATCTTGACAATGACAGAACATGAAATATGATTTTTGTGTGCCCATTTAGAGCCCATTTTTTTAATCTTTCCTAAAGTTAATTCCTGTTTAGTTAAGCTGCTGCTTCAGAAAAAAATTGCATTTTTCTGTGATTATATTAACTTATTTCTGTTTCTAGTTCAACTTTGTTGGTAAGATCCTGGGGCCCCAAGGCAATACCATTAAGAGGTTGCAGGAAGAGACTGCAGCAAAAATTTCTGTTCTAGGAAAAGGATCAATGAGAGATAAGGCTAAGGTATGTTTCCCTGATCCCTAATAGCGATTGACCCGGTCCGTTGAGTAACTAGCCTCTAGGGTGTCATACCTTTCAGCCTGTTATTTCTTAAATACTTTTAATGCCTTTTTAGGAGGAAGAACTCCGTAAGGGAGGAGACCCAAAATATAGTCACTTGAACATGGATCTTCATGTTTTTATTGAAGTTTTTGGCCCACCTTGTGAGGCATATACTCGAATGGCCCATGCCATGGAAGAAGTCAAGAAGTTTTTGGTCCCGGTAAGTAGACTTGGCTGGGGGGGGGGTTGTTTTTTTTTTTTGTTTTTTTTTGTTTTTTTTTTAAGCCAGTGACTTTTTATAAACGAGGCTTGATACCTGGACAAAATTTGTGGTATGTATGAATTTCTGTGCAGAAGGTTATAATATACTAGTCTTTCTGGTGTTAGTGGTGTGTTTATTTTGTCAGGTGTTAATTTTTTGCCGTTATTGAATGTGATTGTTAGTTTCATATGCTGCCTACCTAATATGATCTGTTTATGTGGAATCCTGATGTAAATTTGAAGCTTTAAATTCTCTCTGCAAATAATGGAGAAAGCAGGATCTTGTTGTGATGTAAGAACTGTACAGCCAGTCTGCTGCCTCTCTCCTCAGTTGCGCGTTCTCCTACACAAAGGTGGAGAGATGCTGCATACATTTGGCATGTAATATTTACTGTGTTAAAGTAGACATTTGTGAACGAGGTGGTTTCTGATCACTGATGATGGGTACGCTTTAAGTATATTGGACACAGTTGCTCGAACAATCCTTCCCTCAGCAGTTCTGCATGTGAAACCTGTGCTCTTTTAAAGCAAGTATTCACTGCAGAGCTGGCAATCCCACTAGCTGAACTGCAGTTTTCTCACAGTGGAGCAGTTAATGAAAATGAGAGAACGGATCTGGACGCGCTTAGTGATTTTGTCCTTTTTCTTAAAAGTACCGTATTTTAATTGTCGGAACCCCATGTATATGTTCACGTCTACTCACAGGATATGATGGATGATATTTGTCAGGAGCAATTCTTGGAGTTGTCGTATCTGAATGGAGCCCCACCAGAGACGGCCCGTGGAGGAAGAGGAGGACCCGTTCGTGGGAGAGGCGTGCCACCTACTGCATCTCCATCGTCAAGGTAATGTCTAGTAAAACTATCAAGTACCTTTTAAAGCATTTTCTGCAGTTGGTTTGAATTGGTCTTCAAAAGGGTTTTACCATGAAGTCAGATCCCCTGCACTTGGAGCCGGCCATGCATGTGAATGAGGAGGGCGGTGCTTTCAGCAGCCCTCCTTATTTACTCTTCTGATGGAAGTGAATGGAGAGGTTGGTCACAAGCGGCACCTTAATTCACATGCTAGTGGCAAGCAACCAGTGCAGTGGTTTTTACTTTGCGGTAAACCCTTTTTAGTGATAAACATGAATCCATACCATAAGACCAAAATGCAATATAGTATTTAGTTTATTGCAGTAAACAAATATAAAGAAAAGGTAGTATTTTTTTATTCTACTATAGACCCCTCCCCACTTTTATGGGAAGGTGGTCTAATTTCAAGTGACTAGCTCACACCATTAAACAACTGAACGGCAGTGTTTAATACAGTTTCTATTATCTCGGTTACTTTTTTTTTTTTCTTCTAGTTTTTACACCCTTAAATGGTAGAACAAGGGTTTTCTCTGTTTGATAAAGATTTGTTCTTGGCTGCCAGAACATCTTGTTAGGCCAAGATGAAAATTAGTAGGTTTAGGGAGTTTGTGATGTAGCAGTGTTGGTGTTTGTGGCTGTTTGTGCACGCAAAAGGTTTCATGCAAAGTTGAGCACATATAACTAAAAGCAGATAATAGGCATACTTATTTCAGTGTAGCTTTAAAGGGGTGTTATCGTTTCATTAAATGGTCTTCAGAATAAGGGGACAGTGAAAACAAGCAACTTTGCAATTGGATGTCATTAGCAAAGCTGCCTTGTTCTCAGTGTCCCTTATCTTGTGTTTTTATTTACACTGATATCCAGGGTGGGTCTAATCCCTCCGGATCCCTCCTCCTTGCAATTCACTAGCTGAGAGCTCATTTACATTCTTTACAGCCACGGGGTCCATTCACGGAGCTGTGTTTCTGACTCATTCTTAGGGGACGTAGCATTTTTCTGTCTCCACACCTAGCAGAAACAGACTGCAGCAGATTGTACAATGAGAAAACATGACCGTTTTGACCTTGTGCCTAACTCTCCTGCATATATGCAGATCTGTGCCATTCTTAGAAAGCTGTAATACATCTCCAGCTGTGAGAGATCAGTGCTCAGATTAGATTGAATGCAGCCTGTGGTATGTATACAGCTCTTATAAAATAAGACTGATAGGGAGAGACACAGTGATATGTGGACTCAGAGGGGGGGGGTGAAGGGGGGATGATGTCATCCAGCTGGGAGGGGAAGAAACGCCCCTGCATTCACAGAGCTGGGAAGCTAAGAGAAGTGTGACTCAGCCGAAGTAAGGAAGCGATACATCCCCTTTAAGGCCATGTTCACACGGCTTATTTGGGCACATATTTCAGCCTGTAATTCGCAGCGTACTGCGCAAATTACGGGCTGAAATATGGCCCAGGCATTAGTTATCCACAGTTCTCATAGAGAACTATGGATTACGTCTCCTCTCCCCGCGCATGGAGAGAAGTGACATATGCATATGCGCATATGCGCCGCTAGTAATAGTCTATGGGCCCCACCCCCGTCCACACGGCATAATTGCGGGGCGTAATTACGCCCCGCAATTAAGCAGTGTGAACATGGCCTAAAAGGAAATGCCATGGTACCCCAAAACAGCATGTTATGCAGCTAGCTTTTCCTTAAAGGGTTTGTCTTGCTACAATGATTGGGTTTTAATTAAAAGATCTTTAAAAAACAAGCAGCTTTGCAATATATGTTCATTACAAATGTCCTACTGATTTTGAGTTATCCGTTAGTAGTAGTGCATCAGCTCCTGAAATCCCTAGAGCAGCTGACCTGTTGATTTTTATTTCACTGGCTGTCAGTGCTGATGACTCATCAGCCTCTGAATACAGGTCAGAGCAGAGCCCCTCCTGCACAGTATGCTTCTGTAGTGGAGGGAGAGGGAGGGCTGTGGCTTGTCTGTGCTGCCTGGATTAACCCTGTGTGTGCCTGCTTCCTCCTGCTCTCTACACAGATTGAGGAGAGCAGAGGTGAGGCTGATCTGTAGTCAGTAGATGTGACAGCAGTGAAGTGTGTTACTATAATGTGTCTGTGGAGCTCTGACTATACTAATAGAACAGATCAGGGGGGCATGTGAACGCTTCATGCTCTGCAGTATTAGTGACACATCGTGATTATAGTAACTCACTTCACAGCTGCCCTGTGTCCGTTCTGACAGGGTTTGTTTGTTGCTTGAGATGGAGATTTGTATGCTAAGCAGGGGGTATAGGAACACTTACATCCCCCCTGCTCTGCTATTAGCATACACAGCTTCACAGACCTCTCCACACTCATAGATCAGCCCTCTCCTGTCTCTGTGGAGCTGACAGTGCAGCTGATCCAGCAGCAGACCTAGGCAGGCACACACAGGGTTAACTGGCAGCAAACCCACTGGCCCTCCCCCTGCTATATAGAAGTTATGGAGGAGAGCTTTCTGTGAGCTGAGGGGAGGGGGGGAGAGGGAGTAGAAGAGGCAGACAAGAAGCACACCCCTGAATTCAAAAATCCTATCCTGCCAGACACATAGAAGTAGGCTGAAAATTTGTAATGAGACAACTCCTTTAATTGTTTCTTTTCCCCCTCTTTAGAGGCAGAGCTGGTCCTATACGTCCTCTTGTTCCAAGGGGAGCCCCAGGAAGAGGATCAGTTTCGCGTGGTGCCAGTGTTAGTCGAAGTGTAGCACCTGCACCTTCAAGCAGGGGAGCACCCTCTGGTAGAGCTCGGGCTGCTTCAATTCAAAGGATCTCTCTGCCACCACCTGCACCCGAAGCTTATGATGACTATGTAAGTAGATCACTAAACTGCCACAAAGTAGGATTGCTGTATTTCTTCTGTAGAATCTTGAAATGAAATGTTCATTGGGGTGCTTGTGGAAGGGATATCTAGTCCCATAAATAAACGAAAGATCCACAATTGTTTTTTGGCTGTAGACTAAGTATAGTACAACAAATTATAATAAATATAATTAGTTGTAGTATTTTTTGTCTACAGACCTCATGAAGGCCTAACTGCCTGAAAACGTTCATTATGTCTGAATTATATAGCCATAATCAACTACTGTTGAAAAATACTCTGGAGATCTGTCTTGAACGTTTTGAAATAAATCGCTATCACTTATTGCAATATTGTGGTGTGCTGTGGATCTTTTGTGTATTCTGTAGTGAGTTGGGTATTGGACATCATCCAATTTTGATTGCAGTTTCCATGCCCACTGTATTTTTTGTTTTAAAGTTTGATTTCTTTTTACAGGGCTATGATGATTTGTATGCAGAGCCAAGCTATGAAGCGTATGAGAGTTACTACAGTCAGAGCCCAGGGTAAGCTTAACCCATTAACACTTGACTGGGAGATTCCTTAAGAAAACTTTTTTTTAATTTTTTTTATATGTTTATTGCACCTCATTATTCACTCACTGACTGCAAATCTGGTCTCATTCGGTTGAGATCACATGATCGCTAGGAACAGAAGCAGGAATCATGTATTCTGTGATCAGGAAAGCAGGGATTGTAAAAAAAAAAAATTACAATCTTTGGAGAGTCTGGCTGTCGCGGACTCTGCTCCTTCAGGTGCACTTCCTTGCGGACTACTCAAATGTAGTGGCTTATGCTGATGTTGACACTTTTCTTAGACTTTTCTTTAACAGTTCTTCTCCAAAAACACAAACTTCTGCTTCTTTATTAGAAGGGATGAAGTATCTCATTAGGAAGAAGCACCATCTCAATGTGTGGACTTACCACCTTTTACACTCACTATCTAGATATACCGAAAGGCTCTTGCGCCATACATTGGATGTAGCATTTCTTAACGCGGTTCTCTGGAAAATGAAGAAAATACATAAACTACATGTCATGATGAAAAAATTCCTAGATAACTTGGAAAAGTCGGCTCTTTTGTCTAGGGGATCTTCATTATAGAAGAACATAATGGCCAGCGGGCTGCTGCCTCAGCATATACCTGTCCTACAGGAAGTAGAATAGACAGTTACCTCCTGGTTATGCTGACTGACATCACTGGGCATGTGCTGTGCTCAGTCAGTCTGACAGACTCGCAGTGTGAGGGACGGCTCTGCAGAGTAGAAAGGAGATGGAGACACACACACTATAGCTCAGCTAGAGTAAGTGGCTGATGTGGGAAATGTAGTTTTCATAGAGCACACCTAGCAACTGTAGCTCCGCCCAGTGAGGAGAGAGCCAACATGCTGTTGTATCACACATTGTCACAATCCAGTGTGTGAGCTACTTACAAACGGCAGTTACTGGTTATCTCTAGTATTCCTCCATTATATATATATATATATATATATATATATATTATATATATATATATATTATATATATATAATATATATATAATATATATTTATATTTTTTGAGGTTTCTCACAACCATTTTGTCGCATCTGACTGAGTGTTGCAGTGTGAAAGGGATTGAAGCTATTCCAGTTTTGTTCATCTGCATACAGCAGTTTCGGGGTGTTTGCCCCTCATTGGTCTATAGCACTAGGTGAAAGGTTAGGCTGAGTGAGAGGGATTGAACAGGATTCTAAAGGGATTAGGTATCACATTAGAAAGAAGCACCATAGCGGGGTGTGGAGCGGTTTAATGTTTTTTAATGTTTTGTTATTTTTCTCCCTCCCTGCCATGAGGATGTTTTTGGGTTGTTTTTTTTTGGTCCCATAATGTATTTTTAGATATTTTCTCTGGTTATTGTGGGGATAAAAGTTTGTTTTACTAGATCACCTTTATGGCTACAGTATTTGAAAATGGCAGAGGATTTTTTTTTTAGCATTCAAAATACCCCAAGAGCATGATCACTTACACTATTAAGGCTTGTTCACGCAGTTTTCACTCCATGTTAAAGGGCTTTGTAGATCCGCCTTGGGGACCGACAGCGCAGACCCCAAGACGGATCTAACAATTAGCAGTGACTTTATCACTGCTTGCTAGGACGAACACGCAGCGGCGTTCACATGAGAGATCACCGCTGTGTTTCAAAAGCGCCGCTTGGGTCAGTCTTGCAAAGAATTACATGTCAAATTTTTGCAAGGCATGACCCGAGCGGCACTTTTGAAACACAGTGGCGATCTCTCATGTGAACGCCACTGCCCTTACAGAATGTTATTCAATTACAGCTCTCCAATTTCACCCGGTGTTATGGGGTGCACCCTTCTGTATAACTGCTTAGATGCCATGGTTGTGTTGTCTTTGGCATATAAGTAAAGTGGCAAGATCAGAGGTTTCCCTGGCCATTGAAGGCAGGTGCTTTTTAATGCTCTTCTACCTGACTCGGGCCCTACTGTGTAGATTTGACTGACTGGTAAAGGCTTATTAGAATTGCAGTAATGGAATAGCTGGCCACATGAGCTAAAGCAACTTGTCCATTATAAAATTCTGTGTTGCCTAAAAAGCACCTCTAACAGCCTTAAAGGGGTTGTCTCACGACATTGATTGATCTTACCTCAGTCCTGTTTTCTTGGTTTCATTTTGAATTCAGGGGTGTGCTTACTGGCTCCCATTAGGCTGCAGTAGGAGCCAGGTCTGTAGCTATAGCAACCTGAGGAGCTGATGCAGCTCATACAAGAGGAAATATCTAGGAATAGGTAGGACACTGTTAATGGACAGACATTACAAAGTGACTTGTTCTTGCAAGATCGTTAACATAAGCAATCCTTGCAGTGCGACAACTCCTTTAAAGGTCTTTGCTGTGCTCCAATTATCGTAGTATTTCAGTGAAATCTTTAGTTTAATATTGTTGAAAAACTTTGCACATGGAGGCAAGTGGTAAGCTGCTGATGGAGGTATTGCTCTAAGGTTTTTAAAGTGAATCAAGAGTAACTTTTATTTATTTTTTTCCCGCTTTTAGCGACACAGAGTACTATGACTATGGGCATGGAGAAGGTCCAGAATCCTACGAAAGTTATGGTAAGTCGATCGTCTTGTTTGAAAGATCAGTCCGCTAAAATGTTGTGCCTGCTTGAATAAACCTTTGAGTTTTAAATGCGGACTCTAGTTTAGACCAGCAAATAGGTACCTGCCTGCCAATGAGTTGGTAATGTGTGTATTTTTATTACTCCATATTCTCCCATTCCTTTTTTTTTTTCTCCCCTAAGCATCTATACTTGTGATTATTTTTTAGATAGGATAGTGTTTTGCATGAAATGTTCATAGATGTATACATTTGTTTGTAGGACAAGACAATTGGAATGGTTCTCGGCCCTCCTTGAAAGTACCATCTTCTCACGCTCCTAAAGGCAGTACCTACAGAGACCACCCCTACAGACGCTTCTAAGATTGCTACTCATCCATTTTATTACTGATATCTTGTGTCCAAGGACTTCCTGTTCCTTATCCCACAACACAAGTAAATTCTCTGTGCTCTGTGACTCTTTTCCTCTCCCATCCTATTCCCTTCATCTAACCTGACCTTTCCCTCGTAGGACCGCTTTTAAAATTGGTGAAAACAAATGATCCATTTGAGGATCTTTAGACCCATTTTATTTTCGTTGTTAACAAAACACCAAAAAACACAAAAAAAACTTTAAAACGTAAATGCTTTTCATGTCAAGTCAGTTAAATAGTATGCAAAGTGACTTTGTTTGGAAATGAAGGTTTCTTAAAAAACGTTTAGTGTTAGCTGTAGTCTGTCCTGAACTAAGCTGCATTTCAATATTCCATTTTTTTTATTTGAGCTAAAAAGTTAGTAGCTGTAATATTGTTTGCTGTTTAACAATCCAAGCAGTTGACTTTGTAATTATAATCCACTTTATGTTATTAAACCTTATGGACAAATCTCTTGTTAATGTTGTCTTCACTTGTACTCAAAATAGGGTGTAAAATTAATATTAAAACAAAACCATGTGTTATGGCTTTGGCCAATGTAGGCAAGCCCTATGTAGTGTTCACGTTAAGTGTGTGCTCTAAACTTATGTAGATGGTGGAACATCCCACCTCCAAGATGAGGTCTCTGACTTGAGGACTTCTTGATAGATTTCAGGTAATCTAAAAGTGTTTTCTACAGAGATGGAAAGTTATTTACTTTAGTATTTAAAAATAGTAGTAATGGACTAATTCAGCAGCATTTGCACTCGGCTTAAAGAAAATATTCTGATTTATGACTCTTTTTATGCCCAAGTGACTATTCTGTATACTTGGGCTCTGTTCACAGACCTACTATGGCCTCCATTTAGATCTGAGCTATGACAAACCAGCATTCATACAAATTATGGCAAATGCCTTTTTACTTAATGGGGTCTATTGAGGTTTTGGTCCAAGGGCCTCAACAGAACAAAAAGCTGTTGCTTTCTTGCTGTTAAAACTACCAGAAAAGTTAACAAAACTTCTGAAGGGTAGCATGTCCGGCGTTGGTGTTTTTTCTGCAAGTTGCAGCTGCTTTAGATTGATATACTTGGGTTACACAAATTGCACCTAATGTATATAATGCTACTTCATTACCCTCTGGATTTAGAAAATGTAGTGATTTTAGGGCAGTCTCTTCAGCATCTTAATGGCCATAATACCCAATTTTATTACTACATTGAACTTGTCATCTTAAAGGCGTAAGGTGTACTGGTGGGAGTGAATTATACGTGACTCGCCACAGAAACAGAGCTGTTGGCGCATATGGTGCAATTTGGACACACCATTGAATTTAAGTTAATAGTTCTAGTTATAGCTCAGCTTTTAGTCCATAATCTTATCAGATTTAAAGAGCCTGCTTAACTTGTATGAAAATGTGCAATGTTTTATAATAAACTAACCTTGTTCTTAGTTTTAGTGATTAAAAAAGACTGGATCCAGGTGGTAGTAACGTTCTTTTAAAACCTAAAATGGAAACTGGTGTTCAATATTAGCAGCACAGGCTTCCATCTTCAGAAAGACCCCCACCCCCTTGGCTCTTCATACAGAAGCATATGAAACCTTAAACTCCTATAGGATCATAAATTGTATAAGCAACAAGAACAGCCATGCTTCCATAAAATGTGCTCATTACAATTCGGGCTGGTGGACAGGTAGAATAACATGTGGATCTTCCTTAATGTGGATAGGTCACTTATTTTTGTACCAGTTATTGCAGCATATCCGTGCAGCTAAGGTGCCAAACATCACTAACATATGTATTTGTGCAAAGCAAATACTTCTGTATTCATACGAAGAGTTCTGCATTTGCCTACACCTGAGTGACTACTTCATTTTACAGTTCTGCAGTGATGGCCGTGTTTTAAATGATGAGGAGGCAGGGAGAGGCATTAAGCTCAGTGGGCACAAATGTGCATTTGCTACACTAAGGGCCAAATGTATGAAAACTGTTTAGATCTAAAATTCACTTTTAGACCTAAATTGTTTCATTCATGTGGCCCTAAGTGTAAGGTTTGGCACAGTAGAGATGAATATTACTGGTTGCAGTTTGTTGCCCTTCAAGGGTATGTCCACATGGCATTGGCTTTCAGTTGGGTTTTCAGACCTGAAAACTGTATGTAAACTGACTGTCAAATAGACTTTAATAGAAAATCCGAACTGCAGTCTACACAGTTTAGGTTTTCTGACGGCAAATCAGACTGTCTAAAAGAAATGTAGAATTACAAAATTTGACTGCACACTGCAATTGTATTGTTGCAAATATTTGTGAACAGTTTTTATTGAAAAAATCACTACAGGCTCCAGTGAAGACAAATATAAGTGACTGTACAATTTTGACGTTTCGGTCATCCGACCTTTCTCAGTCACTAAAATATACAAAGAACAAGTAAATTGAGATTTGCAATGAACACAAAAATAAACGTCTCCAAGTATAAATATATCAAATATACAAAAAATATATAAAATAAGCAATGAAAAAATAAAAACACAAATCGAAAACAGAAGATCAAAAAGAGTATATGTAAATATATAAACCATAAATATATCCACACAAAAATTATTTACAATATATACATAATAAAGACAGTAGCTAAATGGAGACTATAAGGCTATGTTCACACGGCTTAATTGCGGGACGTAATTCCGCCCCGCAATTACGCCGTGTGGACGGGGGAGTAAGCAGGGGGCGGCACTTCGACGGCCCATTAGACTATCACTGCTAGCGGCGCGTATACGCCGCTAGAAAGTGACATGTCAATTATCTCCCCCCCGCGGCGGCTTCGCCGGGCCGGGGGAGGAGACGTAATCCATAGTTCTCTATGAGAACTCTGCATGACCGTAATGAATGGGCCGTTCTCGGCCGTAATGGTGCACTTCGGCGCGTAATTTACGGGACCGAATACGGCCCATTTTAAGCCGTGTGAACATGGCCCTAATAGTATAACCAAAAAATATATTTAGATCATAAATGAAATATCCATAGGGAAAATGCTATGTAGTCTCCTATTAGTATACAGTCTACACCATGTCATGAGAGGATACAATATGTAGGTCTATATGTATACCCCCACAATTAAATTAATAATAATGGGGGTATACATATGAGAAAGACAAAACATTTTGTATCCTATGTATACCCCCACAATTATTAATTGAATTAATTGTGGGGGTATACATATAGACATACATATTGTATCCTCTCATGACATGGTGTAGACTGTATACTAATTAGGAGACTACATAGCATTTTCCCTATGGATATTTCATTTTATGATCTAGAATATATTTTGTTATACTATTATAGTCTCCATTTAGATACTGTCTTATGTATATATTGTGAATTTGTGTGGATATATTTATGGTTTGTATATTTACATATACTCTTTTTGTTCTGTTTTTGATTTTTTCATTGCTTATTTTATATATTTTTTTTGGATTTTATGTATAGTTGTTTGATATATTTATACTTTGAGACGTTTATTTTTGTTCATTGCCAATCTCAATTTACTTGTTCTTTGTATATTTATTTTAGTGACTCTTTGAGAAAGGTCGGATGACCGAAACGTCAAAATTGTACAGTCAATTATATTTGTCTTCACTGGAGCCTGTAGTGATTTTTTTCAATAAAAACTGTTCACAAATATTTGTAACAATACAATTGCAGTGTGCAGTCAAATTTTGTAATTCTTTGGATATTTATCATTGACGTGCACCTCTCTTCAAACATTTCACCAACGGAGTACTTTTCCCTACTTTACACCTTTATTTAAAAGAAACGAACATGTTCATTCTTTTGGTTTTTGGGCAGAACATTAACTGCTCAATGTAAAAGTGGAAGGCTGAATTGGCAAACCGTGGTCAGTAAATGATTCTTTTACGTTAAAAAAACATACCAGTCACATAATCCGACCAATATTGTCAGTGCCATGTGGCTGTAACCCAAGGGGGATGTCTGCCACCAAAAAACTGTTATGGTGTGCACATGTAAAATAAACTAAGACATACTTTTTTAAAAATGTCACAATTGCCCAAATTCATATTATGGTCATCCCCCTTCTGTTTCTGATTTGGCTGTGGCTTTTCTATTAGTCAGTCAGGTTGCCACCCCACATAGGGAGCGAGAGGGTGTTTTGCCACTGGAGCCATTTGAAGTCACCTCTTTGGCAGATGCTCTGAACTTCCAGGACCACACAACAGGGTATGAAACTGGGCAATCTGTAAAAATTTTAGAAAGTATTTTCCTCTTGCCTGCCACTGAACATGCCTTTTCCATCAGACAGCCCCTCTAACGAAGTGACAGATCTGCTTTTAAGAATGTCCTGTTAAATTCCACAACTTATAATATAATATGAAAAACAAGACTTAGTTGTAATGCGCTTTTTGTTTTAAAGGTTTTACATATAAATGGTTTCCCACATGACTCTTAGCTCCGTTCTATCCTTCCTAGGAGTGTTTATTCCTATGGCAGGGTTGATGCTTGGCTGCATGGTGTAAGCCTTGTACATACACACAAAATGATAGAAAGACAAAATAAACTTGTTATTTGTAGTCTAACGGAAAAAAGAATGGACAGTTCCCAAGGGCTGTGGACATCGTACAAATGCCAAGGTTCCTTAACCTTAATAAAGAAAAGAAAAATCCTGCAAGGGACTCAGGATGTGTAAATCATGCATCGCAAAACAGGTAACAGAATTCCCTAATATTGCTCTCCGCACGTTAATGTATCAAAAACAAAACGTCCTGTGCATTCTAACAGACAGCGGCCTAGAATGATTGGGGCAGTTTCTAAATATACAGGTCTGCTGGTTAAATTGTACAGGTTGTAAATATTTCGTGTTAATAGCCATATAAACTGATAGCAGATTGAAAGTTATCTACAAAACTTGTCAAAAAGCTTTAAAAGCCATGTAAAATAGAGAACTGTAAATTTTTTAATTTAATGTAAGTTGACGTAAAAAGGTTTCCAAGTTGCCTTTAAATCTGCTACCTTTTTAATAAAAAAAAATCTGCTCAGTTATTAAAAAAAAACAAAAAACTTCAACCCCCACAACCCTACAAATTTATTTTGCTGTCTTTTTATTTTTTATTTTATTATTTTTTTAATATAACTTTGCTTGAAATTTTTGCTTGGCCTTATTAACAATCTGACTTGCATTGCAGGTGTTGGTTGGATATGTGAACAGTTTGATTTACAGGTAAGTACTTAAAGGGGTTTTATCGTTTGAAGTGTTTGTGCTCTTCAGCTAATTCTGTGATTGCATTTGAAATCCAGGGGAGCGTTTCTCCTCACTGAAGAGCTGTGACATCATTCTGTATTTGCATTAGAAGGGGAAGGTTGTCTGGACAGAACAGATCTGCAGCCTCCTGCAGTGTTCTCTTGTGTCTGCAGAGCCTTCATCTCCAGGCTCCACAAGCTCCTTGCTGTGCTATAAACAGTTTTACACACAGCCTGAACTGATGAAACACGTGAGAAATGTGCACTGCCCCCCCCCCCCCTTCCTCCCCCCTCTGTTATTAGGCAGGAGACTGTGTGACTGTGTTATATGGAGGGAACACAGGACGAGGGGTTCTATGAGTTAAACAGTCAGTAATTAGTCAGATCATTAACATCAAAGCTGGGAGATGAGTATACAGCCAGCAGCCCTCTCGCATAGCTGGTTTTACTTTTGGTTTTAACAGCGAGGGGGGGCGAGGGGGAGTAAACCGTGTGCAGGCAGCCAATCACAGTGCAGGGGGCATGTCCAGTGTGGAATCCGTCCAGGAGCATGTCCAGACTAGCCAATCACAGAAAAGGGGCGTGTCCCAACTAGCAGCAGCAGAAATAAAAAAAAGATGCACAGAAAAGCTCATATCTGCTATACTAAGGGACTTGGGTAATGCAACCCAATTACAAAAGTGATTTATATTTACTGTCCCCATAATCTGAGATATGATTTTAAAGTTCACTCTTGTGGTGGTAATTTTTTCCTCCCCTCCATCTCCCCCAGGCCCACCCCCGCTCCTCAAATCCATTTTATTGTGTGGATTATGTGATTTCATTATTCCTATAACTTTTATTTTTCTTTGTCTATAGGACAAATGAGAAACCACTTCATTCATCTTTGATGGTCTTTCTGTAAGACTGCCTTGCAGAAGTAATTCAGTGGAGTTTTTAGGCAGTAAATAAGATGAAAAACTAAGGTGAAGAATATGAATGATCTCTAATGTTCTGCTCAGGTAAAAAGCTTTGAGATATGTATACATGTATGCAAATTGTTCATGGTTTTTCACCTTGGAAATCTTAACCAGAATGTCTGTCTTTAAAGTGGAGATGGATTTTCTCTCAGAAAATAACATGTAAGGTCTGACCAGTGTAAGTCGTGGAGTGAAGAACATGTCCACATTAAAATGTTAGGCGATGTTCTCTATGGTGTGGCTTTAGAGTAGGTGCACTGGACCCATACGCAGCACTTTTTTTTTTGTGGGGTGTGCAATACTTTTTTTTTTTTTTTTTTCTTAACACATTCTAAAGAAATATAAAAAGTCACATTACTTGTTAATACATGAAAAATTTAAGATGTTCCTTTAAGACTACATTTTAGTTGACTAGCTAACTACAATTGGATTAGTCCAATCCTTATAGCAGACACTTTTGGAATGAGCAGGGAGGTGGGGGGAAAAGAGGAGCTTTTGGTGTAGTAGATCAAGCAAATGTTTGTAGAGAAAACGTATATCAGCTGTGCTCTCACCTTTTATAGTGTTGTACAGATCTGGTACAGCACAGTTAAAAGCTTATTCACAGCCTCTGCTAGTCGTGCAATCCTATGCAGCTTGCCTCCCAAAAAAGAATTCCTCTGTCTGGCCAGAATTCCCCTGTAAGACTATAGAAAAAACGGGGATCTAGATCCCACAGGACAGGGGGCTCTATAGAGTGCACTTGGGATGGCTGGGAAAATAGTCAGATCTATGTAATCGGTACTAATGTTCTAAAACAGGCGACCCATACGTCTGTTTGCCAATTTTATTGCATGAACATTGCACAATAATATACAGAGAACACACAGAATCCTAAAAACTTAGAATAAAACATTAAAACACTTAGCTCAGGGGTAATTGACCACACATTTCACAGGAATCGGGACCTGATGAAGCAGGGAATGATTCTAAAATTGGATTAGTGATAAGAAAAGCCACATTTTGCAGACAAATTGTCTTGTTTTCTAAAATTACTTATATTGGGGTGTGTGTGTGTGTATATGTGTATGTATATTGTATATTATGTGTTTTGTTTTTGATTTTATATAATTTATATATATAAAATATATATTATATATATATATTAGAATTTTTTTTTTCATTGTTCACATAGAAGTGGAATCAAGTATACATGCATGGGAATATTGTGAAATTTGGGGTAGTGTTAAACTTATTTTTCTAATCGGTTAACAGACAAGTAAACTAACACTTGACACAGCTGCTTGAAAAAAAAATAACATTGTGCAGCACTGCAAAGATGTGGTTTGTATTCCAGTCAAAACCTTATTTTTACTCTTCTCACATAGGTACAAAGTAAACCTCCACAGAAGTTCAATAACCACCTATGGATCTTGGAGGAAGACTTGCATAATTTTGAAGAGTTAACATCCTGTAGAGGAACTCAATACTAACTTCACACCTTATTTTTCCAGTATTCCCAACATTTTTATAATGCTTATATTATTGAACGCATCAAGCTATAGTAGTAGTATACCAAACATTTTCAATTGGCTGCCGTGTTTCGGTATAGTCTCATATTTCTGGTCTGTTATACAATGTTAATGTTGTAAGTTTTTTTTTTTTTTTTTTTTAAATAAAAATATACATAGGTGGTTTGAGTCTGTACTTTTCATTCCCTATGCAATAAAAAGCAAACCACTAGTTTTAGGTGACCATGACTTTAGTGTCAGATTACTGACCATTATGTCTTTTGGCATTTTTCACCAGTTTTCCCCCACTGCATGCAGGTCAGTTTTCAGTAAGTTCATACCCTGAGCTGGAGACTAGCTGCCCTGTTGGCGTTTTTGGTATATGTCCCCTATAAACAATATACACCGTTTGTCACTTCTTACTTATTAAACCACAAGTGCTGGAGTGTGAATTAGGGCGCTTTCTTCTCCGCCCAATAATAGCTCAAACAATTCTAATCCACTCCTGTTTACAACGAATGTGCAATATATGCCTTT
Organism: Phyllomedusa bahiana; assembly: GCA_025379985.1. Lineage (NCBI taxonomy): Eukaryota > Metazoa > Chordata > Amphibia > Anura > Hylidae > Phyllomedusa > Phyllomedusa bahiana. The sequence goes on along the minus strand of JAODAL010043293.1, from coordinate 13,783 downwards.
TCGATCCATATTTTATTCATCTTCATCCTTTAAAAAGCATGAATGTACAGTGCCTTGAGAAAGTATTCAGCCCCCTTGAACTTTTCAACCTTTTGCCACATTTCAGGCTTCAAACATAGTTGTAAAATTTTAAATTTTTTGTGAGGAGTCAACAAGTGGGACACAGTTGTGAGGTGGAATGAAATTTATTGGATATTTTAAACCTCTGTAAAAAAATAAAATTGAAAAGTGGGGTGTGTGCAAATATTCTGCCCCTTTACTTTCAGTGCAGCAAACTCGCTCCAGAAGTTCAGTGAGGATCTGTGATCCAATGTTGTCCTAAATGACTGATAAATATAATCCATATATCCATATGTGATAGTCTCAGGATTCTAGTTAAAGTGCAGAGAGCATCATGAAGACCAAGGAACACACCAGGCAGGTCCATGATACTGCTGTGGAGAATTTTAAAGCCGGATTTGTATACAAAGATTTCCCAAACTGTAAACATCCCAAGGAGCACTGTGCAAGCGATCATATTGAAATGGAAGGAGTATCAGACCACTGCAAATCTACCAAGACCCGGCCGTCCCTCTAAACATTCATCTCAAACAAGGAGAAGACTGATCAGAGATGCAGCCAAGAGGCCCATGATCACTCCGGATGAACTGCAGAGATCTACAGCTGAGGTGAAAGATTCTGTCCGTAGGACAACAATCAGTCGTACAGTGCACAAATCTGGCCTTTATGGAAGAGCGGCAAGAAGAAAGCCATGGGAGACACCAAACATGTAGAAGAAGAGGCTCTGCTCCGATGAAACCAAAATCCAACTTTTTGGCCACAATGCAAAACTATGTTTTGCGTAAAAGCAACACAGCTCATCACCCTGAACACACCATCCCCACTGTCAAACATGGTGGTGGCAGCATCATGGTTTGGGCCTGCTTTTCTTCAGCAGGGACAGGGAAGATGTTTAAAATTGATGGGAAGATGGATGGAGCCAAATACAGGACCATTCTGGAAGAAAACCTGTTGGCGTCTGCAAAAGACCTGAGACTGGGATGGAGATTTATCTTCCAACAAGACAATGATCCCAAACATAAAGCAAAATCTACAATGGAATGGTTCACAAGTAAACGTATCCAGGGGTTAGAATGGCCAAGTCACAGTCCAGACCTGAATCCAATCGAGAATCTGTGAACAGCAGTTTTCAGCTCTTTCCACAAACGCTCTCCATCCAACCTCACTGAGCTCCAGCTGTTTTCCAAGGAAGAATGGGCAAGAATTTCTCTCGATGTGCAAAACTGATAGACATACCCCAAGCGACTTGCAGCTGTAATCGCAGCAAAAGGTGGCGCTACAAAGTATTAACTTAAGGGGGCTGAATAATTGTGCACGTGCCACATTTCAGTTTATTTTTTTACAAAAGTTTCTAATATCCAGTAAATTTCGTTCCACTTGACAATTGTCCCACTTGTTGATTCTTCACAAAAAAATTTTAAATTTTATATCTTTCTTTGAAGCCTGAAATGTGGCAAAAGGTTGAAGAGGTCAAAGGAGGCCGAATACTTTCGCAAAGCACTGTATACTCTGTAGTACAAATGCGTATATCAAATTTTATAAAGTACCGTATATACTCAAGTATAAGATGAGCAGAGGCACCTACTTTTGCCACAAAAAAAAACTGGGAAAACTTATTGACTAGAGTATAAGCCTAGGGAAAATGCAGCGGCTACTGGCAAATTTAAAAAAATAAAAATGGATAGCAATAAAATTACATAGGCAGTTTAATATCCCCCATAGGTATGTAGAGGCAGGTATATGTCCCCCACAGGCAGGTTATTGGCAGTTTACTATCCCCCATAGGCAGATTACAGGTAGATATGTTATAGGCAGGTATATGGCCCCATAGGCAGGTAATAGGTAGGTATATGGCCCCATAGCCAGTTTAAAAAATACAAGTACTTACCTTGGTCCCGACTCCTGGGCACTCCAGCACAGGCAGGGTTATTACACACACTGCCTGTGCCAGAAACTCCAGACGGCCTTCGGCTGGCCAGAGGCAACTGTGGAGCAGGGAGCGCTTGCTCTCTGCTCCGCACTGGTATCTTCTCTTCCCCTGTAGGCGACTCCTCCGGAGCGCCTACAGAAAATCGCCGACACTGCCCGAGCCATGGCATTGCCTGGCCACTGTCGGCTCACTCAGCATTCAGCTATATGCGCTCCCTGAAGTGTCCCTGCAGCGCCCAAGCGCCGACAGTGACTCGAATATAAGCAGAGGAGGGATTTTTTAGCACATTTTCTGTGCTGAAAAACTGCTTATTCCCAAGTATATACGGTATTAAATGTGCGTTTTTTAGCTGCAATCTTGGAGTCTCTGTCCACCTTGGATCGCGCAGTTTCACAACATGATTCCATTTGGTCCGCGGCTGAGCTTAGCCCGACCAGGTGTGTGCAGCTCTGTGATGTTCTGGGGACCTCCCCTTTCTCAAGCAAGTGCATTAGTCCGCCTATTTGCCTTACATCTGCGTACTCTCCACTATTTTCATAAACATATACATCTTAAAAATGTATCCAAACAAAATAAATTTAAAGTTGGAAAGAGACTCCGAAGACTATCGGATGAATCTAGTATATACATGGGTGAGAGCACAAAGAAGGCGATTATATATATGAAAATCAAATTCAGAAAGTGATAACACATTCAGCGATTCAGATATTACCCCCACTCTGCGTCTAGGGTCAGTTGTAAAACATAACCGCCTTTTTTTTTCCAGGATCCCAAAGCTCGAGAGCGAAATTTAGACACTCTTATGGGAAAAAAAATACAGAAACCAAGAAGAAAAAAAATGGGCAAAAGATTGTAGAAAGTCTAGTGGTCAACATTTCCTCTAAACATCCTTCAGAAACGCAAAATGCAGTAATCGAAAAGGGACTTAATTCTGTGTCAGTGCAAGATCGTTCTAAGTTTGATTTTGTTATAGATATGCATAAATTTTGTTGTAAACTTCACTTGAGGATGTATTTTGGTGAGTCATAAAGGTGATCATAATAAACCATGGAGCAAACTAAAAAAAAAAAAAAAAAAAACACTAGTAATTTTTAACCTAAGGTGGATAATCGTTCATTAGATAAGTTTTAACATCTTGTAACATGTGAAGTATTGTTTATATGGGATACAATTAATTATTTGGAAGAGGCAAGGACACAACTAAATGATAATGTTTCTCAAAGATTAGGGAAAGATCCTACAGAGGAATTTAAAAAGATGATTAGAACTACTATTGATGAAGCATTAGACATGAAAAGGGCATTGGTCCAATATTTGAATGATTAGCATTGTATTTAGACAGCTTCCTCCAAAGGATTGAGTAGGGATGAGCGATTGTGTCAACTATCATTATCGAGTCGTTAGGCGATATCGGCAATTATCATGCCGATAGTCAATAACAGATTATCGTCGATGACCATTAAAGTGTATGAAAGAGGAACACCTTCATTCTTACACCCAAAGAGGGGTGGAGAAGCTGGAATTAACATCCACAACAGGAAACTGGATATGTGCTACATCTTAGGCAACACAATTAGGTTATAAAAGTCAGGCTAGTCACTATCCCTGTCCTGTACCACAGCATGACCCACAAATTAAAAAGTGCAAGAAGGAAGTATTATTTGAACCATCATTTTAGTTAGACTGGACATTGACTATCCCTTTCCTGGAACGCAGCATGACCCTTAAACCTGTCTGACCCACAGATTAAAAAGTGCCTGAAAAATGAGTCTTTGAACCACCATTTTAGTTTAACAGGACATTGACTATCCCTGTCCTGGACCGCAGCTTGACCCTCAAACCTGCATGATCCACATATTAAAAAGTGCCGGAAGAAAGTAGTCTTTGAAGCAGTATTTTAGTGAAATGGACATTGACTATCCATATACTGTGACGCAGCATGACCCAAAAACCCGCACAGGTTCCCTTATAGACCATCAGCAGAAAATTTCGCAATAAGAAAAAAACTATATTAAAAACAACTAGTTTTCCAATACTGCTGCGGCTAGAGGTACTTGCCATTCTACTGGTGACACTGTTCCACCGTGACATTAGAATGTGAAGCAAACGAAACAGATGTCCCCCATAGGTCAACGAGGCCTGTCTGAAAATCCTGCATTCTACCGTCAAGTGGGTTGAAGGAAATTACTGATCAAGGCAGGTCAGGCTGTAAACGTGAATCACGCAGGTTCAGCTAACAGGGCCGGAGTTACAGTGGGTGCGGTGAGCGCCTGGGCTGGTGTTCGTCATCTATTAACACGCAGGTTCAGCTAGCAGAGCCGGAGTTACAGTGGGTGCGGTGAGAGCCAGGGCTGGTGTTTGTCATCTATTAAAACTGAGGTTCAGCTAGCAGGGCCGCAGTTAGTTACAGTGAGTGTGGTTCTCACAGCTATACAACAGGCCTGGTGTCCGTCATCTATTAACACGGCAAAAATGCCCTTATGACGCAGCAACGAAAACAGTCGTGCTGAAGCAGAGTGTGGAAGTGTGAGGTAAGACCTTCAGCCTTCCTCAGTACACAGTCAAGACCTGGGTAGCGCTTGAGAAATTTCGGCCTCTACGACAGCGCTTGCCCCTCCGTATGAGTGCGGACCAATTGAGCTTCACTTGGAAATGCTGTTGGTTGACGCTCCTGTTCCACCCAGCTGCCCTTTTTCTTGGCTTTCTTTTTCTTGTTTTACTCAACGTGTTGGAGGAAATTGTCTCTGTTCTTTGGGTGGCGAATGTGCTCCATACTCCCATGTCCCCTGAATAACCTACATCTGTTCAAGTCTTCCTGTACCTCCCTTGTACAATTCAGAGAAATATTTGTATCAGCTATTTTGTACATGCAAGTTTTTTAGTAGTTTAATTCTAGAAAACACATTTTTAAAATAGGATGGAATACCACCACGTCTTTATTTCTCTTTTTTTTAATTGTATTAGATGGCTTGTCTCACTACAGGGATTGCTAGCTATGTTAAAGATCTTGCAAAAACAAGTCATTTTGCAATATGTGTCCATTAACAATGTCCTACCTATTCCTGTTTTTGACAGCACCATGCCCCATAAAATTCAAAACATGACTCTTCAGCCACTGTTGACAATTGTGAAGAACAAATGTCTGTTAGAAACTACATTTTTTATAATAGGACCAGTAGTATAGCTGTATTTCACAGCAACATGCCCCCAAAAATTCAAAACGTGACCCTTTGGCCACTATTGACAATTGTGAAGAACAGATGTCTGTTAGTAATGAGATTTTTTACAATAGGACCTGTAGTATTGCTGCATTTCATAGCAACACCACCTTGCCTGGCCCAAGGTTCTTGTCACCCAGCCAGCGCTCGGTCTCTTTGCGCTCCTGACCTGTGTGTTGACGGTCTCCAAGACAGAACAATTTCAACACGGGCTGGTTTCTCTGGGCACGTGATGCTACCTGTGGACCTTGGCGGAAAGAACCCTGCACCATCCCTGCAGTTTTGAAGAGCGTGCGCCGAGCCTGAGAGCCACCGTCACCACCAGAGACATCCACCCAGTGAGCTGTCACAGAGATATAGCGACCTTGGCCATGCTTACTAGGCCATGTATCGGTGGTGAGATGGACTTTGCCGGACACAGATGTTTGAGATTTTAGATGGCACGTGGCTGGCCAGGGCAGGGAGAGCTTTTCTGGAAAAGAAATGCCTGCTTGGCATCTGGTATTTGTGGCAGGCAAGGGCCATGACGTGGCGGAACCCATCTGTTTCCACTAGACGGAAAGGCAACATTTCCAAGGCCAAAAGCCTGGCAATGCCGACATTCAGGCTTTTTGCTTTGGGATGGTTTGGGTTAAAGTGTTTCTTCTGCTCCCAAACCTGGTAGACAGAAGGCTGACTGCTACACTGGCCGCTGTACGGCGTGCAGGTAAAACTGATGGAAGGAGAAGGGGTAGGCTGTGTCTCTGGTGGTGCTGGTGGAACTCGGGCGATGGTGGAGGCTGAAGCGAAGGCTGATCCTTGATAATGATGCTGAAAGACATGGGCAGCTGAGGAACGCTTGGTCTTGAAAGTGGCGGAGGAGGCGGAGACAGAGGGTGTGACAGTAGTTGGAAGCCCGGGATCGGTGTGGCCTTTTTTCGCCAAGTGTTCCCTCCATTCCAACTCATGTATTCGCTGCATGTGACTAGACATGTTGGTGGTGGTTAAACACCTAAGATTCTTCCCTCTACTGATGCGTTTACTGCAAAGGTGGCATATGACATCGCTGGGTGAATCAGAAGCTTGATCGAAAAAGGCCTAGGCTTGAGAGGACTGGTCCTTTTCGACGGCGATAAGTGAGGAGCGGTGTTTCCGCTGATCATGGCTAGCGGAATAATCTCAGCGGACTTGTGCGACCGCCCTCTCCCTTTTTGAGGCGGGACCCGTACTGACACTAGCCCATCGTCTTCCTCCTCGTCGCAGCAAATTCTGCTGAAAAGATCACATTGGATCTGCAATGTCATCATCATCATCAATACAGGTGACTTCCTCATCCTGACATTCTGCATCCTGGATCTGTGGGCTACAAAGAACAGGCACTACAAGGCGTTGCCGACCGCCTGGGATTTTTGCCGGTTGACCAGCTTCCTTCTCCTCTGATGGCATCAGCAGTTGGGCGTCAGAGCAGACAAAATCATCCTCTTTGGCCTCTTGATCTTTTGAAATGCCTTCTGACCCCACCCGCATATTGTCATCAAAGAGGTCTTCAGAAAATGGATTATCCACAGTGGTGGGTACCTGAGTTGACATTTGGGCTGCCTTCGCTTCATGTTGGATGGATGCTGACGATGATGATAACGACATTTGTGGCTGTGACTGGGACAACGAGGAGGTAAGACTGCTGGATGCAGGTTGCATTAACCAATGAAGAACAGTTTGGCGACGCTGTTCGTTACTGAGATTCACAGGGCACCGACCCAGCGATGACAAGCCTGACGGTCCTGCAACCAACGGTCCGCTGGCTTGCGTGTTGTCGCCAGCACTGGAAGGAGCACCTTCTCTCGTACCTCTACTTCCACGTCCTACAACCCTCTTTGCTCGCTTACCACCTGCAGTTTGCTCCATGTTCAGAAATATAAAAATGTAAAAGGTATGGAAGAGTTTTTGACAGTCTCTTATTGAAAGATGGCAAATCACAGCTATTCTAAAATCCCACTAATTTCCAATAGCCAACTAGGATTGGAAACAGAATTGTTTCTATCAAATATCTGTGAAATGCAGTCTGGTGGAAGAACCGTAACACAAAATCGACAGTGTTCTTCCTTCAGTCCCTGAGATTTACAACGGCCCAGTAGGACTAGCATTTGATAGTTTTCAACAAACTATCGTACAAATGCACGATTAGTGCCAAACTGAGACGCACTGAGTGAAATAGAAGTATATAAAAAGTTATATGGATTAATATGGCGGCCTTCGCACGACAACAAGCGTAATTTACTATCAAATATGTATAAAACAATATGCGTACATCTGAGCTCTTTGCGGCAAACACGCACGGACTGCAATAAAAGTATTTAAATGTTATATGGATTAATATGGCGGCCTTCGCACCACTGACTACAGGCGTAATTTACTATCAAATATGTATAACACAATTTGCGGCAAACAGACGTACGGACTAAAATAAAACTGTTTAAAAGTTATAGGGATAAGTTATGACGGTTTTTGGGAACACTGACATGCAGTGATTGCAATAGAACTGAAAATACAGGGACAATTTCAACTCTTATCAGAGGTCTGCTGGCCAAAAAAGTGATAAAAAACAATGCTTTTTAATTCAAGATCACAGAACACACTGAGCTGCAAAATATCTCCCTTTCTTTCAAAAGCTTCTCCTGCTGCCAACCCTCTCCCCCTCCTCCCACCAGTAGATATCCTTAAAACTTTCTATAACTAAATAAGAGGTGAAATTCTCTAATCTAACTCTATTCTAAGCTGTAGGTAGGTGGCTGGTTTCTTGTATTAGAAGACACTATCTCTCAGAGCTGTTAGAACAGCAATTGGTTTAAACTCAGACAGACACATCCTTCTGTGAAGTGGCATAGACAGAGAATGAGCTCAAACAGGAAATTAAGTTGCATAGAAAAAACGAGGTCACGTGATTTTTACAGCCAATGAGATCCATACACCGCAAAGTGGTGACGTTGTACATCCTCCTCACCCTCCTCTATCCTCGGAGCTGATTGGCTGTCCGCCAAAATGACAGGAAATGCTGAAAATGGCACGATAGTAATAGATTATCTGTAAGATTGTCACTTAAACTATCGCGTGATCGAAAATTTCCAATAAGCCTAAAAACCGTGCGATTTCAACTTTTGGCGATAGTACTCATCCCTAATTGTGAGTAAATTAGGGTGCCTCAAAGATACAAGCGATTTTTTTAAGGTTGAACATTCTGTTTATATTGTGTACTTTAGATATAAAAAGTATACACTAGTATTCCTCATGATGACGATAAGGAAGCGGTACGTGAAAAGCAAATACAAGATCGCTCCATTAGTAATCAAAAGTTGGCATTTTTAATGGAACTATTAGAAATTGTTCTTGCCAAAAATTATTTTAGATTTGGTACAGAATTTTATCTTCAAAAACAGGGGACCTCAATGGGGTCCCCAGTAGCGCCAAGTTTTGCAAATATTTTTGTGTCCTCATTTGAGGAAAAAAAATTTTTCCTAGCGAACACATCATCCACATAACGCAGCTTGGCTGTGATATGTGGATGATGTGTTCCTATTGTGGAAAGGGACGGAAGAATTGCTTGATCAGTTCTTTATACAATTAAATAGTTGTCATCCGTCGATTCAATTTACAATTACAAAAAGTAAGGCTAAGCTACAGTATTTGGATGTTGAGGTTGTGAAATGTGGATCGTTTTCACATCACTTTGTATCGAAAGGACATGGATAAAAACAATTTATTATGAAAGTAACGTTTTCATGCCCCATAGGTCTTTAAGGGCATACCAAAAAGTCAGTTTGTGAGGATAAGAAGAATTTGTACAGAAGAACATGAATATCAAAAGAATATGCAAATTATGGTGGAAAAATTTGTTCGAAAGGTTATTGTAGAACATAATTAGGCAGGCAGGTAGAATGGAGGTACAAAGTTTGAGGGAAAAGAAGAGTAAGCAACAAGAAAATAATGATCTATTATATATTTCAACATACGATAACCATACTAGTATGATTCGTAATACGGTTAATAAGTGGTAGAAAGATTTTACAAAAAAATCCAAAGTATGGTAAAAGATATAGCACACCCCCTAAATTTGTATATAAAAGGAAAGAGAATAGGTAGTGATCTAATTAGAGCAGATCTTGTATAGAGAAAAGAATATAGACAGAAGAGTTTAGATATCAAACAGGTGGCCACGTTCCCTTGTTTATCGTGCCAACACTGCACGGGAATAATCAAAGGACCAGATCTTATACATCCATTAAAGTATCACAATATTAGTATTAAAAGTTATGATACATGTGATTCGAAAAATGTCATATGCTCCTTGAAATGTCCGTGTAGCATTATGTATGTTGGACAGACGTCACGTGAAATTAAAATCAGGTTGAATGAACACAAATCAAGTATTAGGTGTTATAAAGAGAAGTTTGAGCATGATGATAAGATTCAACAGGAAAAAAAATTTGGGGAAAGCTCAGTAGCGAGACACTTTAAAGAGGCTAGACACAATGTATGTGAGCTTAGATGGCAGATAATAGAACAAATATATGGAATTGATGAACAGCAGGTTAAAAAATGGTTAATACAAAGGGAGGTCTATTGGATCTTTGTGTTAAAGACGTTGACCCTTAAAGGGTTAAACGAAGAGTGTAATTTTAATGTGTTTCTATGATTCTTGTAGAAGTATTGTCTAATTGTCTATGTAAGATTTGTTGTTAGATGAAATTTAGTATTTTGATTTTTTTTTAAGATGCATATGTTTATTGAAATAGTGGAGAGCACGTGGATATAATGCAGATAGGTGGACTAATGCGCATGCTTGAGAAAGGGGAGGTCCCCGACACGTGTCAGAACTGCACACACCTGGTCGGGCTAAACTCAGCCGTGGACCAAAAGGAATCATGTTGTGAAACAACGAGATCCAAGGTGGACGGAGACTCCAAGATTGGAGCTAAAAACCGCAAGTTTAATACTTTTTAGACTTTGATATATGCATTTGTACTACAGAGCATATATTCACGCTTTTTAAAGGATGTTGAAGAAAAGTTGAATAAAGCAAATATTGATGGAAAAGGCACATATTGCACATTTGTTGTAGACAGGAGTGAATTGGAATTGTTTGAGCTATTATTGGGCGGAGAAGAAAGCGCCCTAATTCACCTCCAGCACTTGCCTTTTAATAACAGGTGACAAATGTTGTATTCTGTTTATAGGGGACACATACCGCAAACACCAACAGAGCAGCTAGTCTCCAACTCGGGATATGAACTTAATGAAAACTGAACTGCATGCAGTGGGGGAAAACAGGTGAAAAATGCCAAAGACCTATATAATGATCAGAAATCTCACACTGTTCATGAATTTTTAGTCATCTAAAACTACAGAGCATATATTCATGCTTTTTAAAGGATTTGAAGAAAAGTTTAAGTAAATATTGATAGAAAATATTGCACATTCGTTGTAGATGGGAATGGATTAGAATAGTTTCCCCTATAAACGGCACACATAGATAAGGAAATTTTGCTCCCCTTTGAAACACTGCTGCAGGGAGCATCAACAACAGTAATAAATGGTGGAGCTTTGAACCCAGCATTAGGGTGAGACTGACTTGTTCTGGAGGGCCTGCAGTGTCTTTTAAATGTATATAACTTCTAAACTCCTCCCCTGTGCATAGATTTTCATTGGCGGCATGTAACCTGCTCCTTTGGCGACCTGATAATCGATCAGGTCTATAAAGAAAGACTTTTAGCAACACAGGACATTATTCTTCTAATATATTATAAAGTTTCTTCTCTTGTACTACCGATTTAGACTGTTAAAAGGACACTGTCCTTTTAATCACCCTTTTAATGTCTCTTGGACTTCCGCCACTTGTTACACGAAGAAAAACATGCTGTGAATGTACGTGTTTTATTTCCCCTATAGTAACTTAAGAGCACTTGCTTCCAGCATCTCATAAATTACAGCTCATTTCTTGGTCCCAGTAGCATGCACCCAATAATCTGCTTAGTTTCTAAGGGACACCTCGGTTAAAGTGGATAGTTTGTGGTGGACCGACCCTTTTAAAACCTCCACAGTGTTCTGTGCTTTATATCAATTTGGTGAATGTGGGCCAGGCTTCAAATTAATTTAAAAGATTATAAGAATGTCAACCCTTTATTTGCTGCTTTAGCAAGCCATTGGTTTTTGAACAACTGTCATATTTCTAGCTGGCATTCACATTTTAAATTAAAGTGCAACTTCTGTGGTATCCATGTAAAACTTTCCCTTTTTAAAAGGAGATTTGCATCGTTGCACTGAAACATGCCATCCAGTACTTGCAAATACAAGACTATAAAACCAGTTACATGCAGAAAGCTCACATTGTTCTGAAGGTTGCACGTGCAAAATACTGATAAACATCCAATTATAAAAACATCCATGAGAAGGCAAGGTGCTCTGTATTCTATGCACAGAAGGCGACCAAAAGGTGTCGGTTGTATGTAGTGCAGCAGGTACTTGGCTCAGCTAGGCTGTTCACCTTCAAACTACAGCTGCCCCATATGTTCCCAACATCATATGGCTGGAATGAAGCTATGAAGTATTGATGTTTTGGTGCTAAAAATAAAAGGTCACAATCTTTTAATGGCGCATCCACCTTTTCCCTTCAAGCCTCTCGCCCTAACAGCCAGATCCCTCCATTCAACATGGATGAGGAGAACAGCTGTCTGCAGATGGTGGACTTTTCCTTATGAAAGAGATTGTGATATGATGGGATTTAAAGGGGTTTTGCCCCGATCCAATGTTGACGTGGGATCCTCCAAAATGGGTATTTAATCACTTTTCTAAATATATGTGATTAAAAAAGTGATGCCTCTGAGAGTTGCAGCCTGACTTAGATGCCCTTAGTTTCCTGACTGTTTACATTAGCTAGGACCAGGAGCTCCTGGCCATGCTTGCATTGTTTACACTTATTATCTGATGGCAGGACACAGCTTTAAAGGGAGGGGGAGAAAAAAGCAGTGTTACTGGGCATCTGCACTAGCTTTGTTTCTGTGTCAGAGACTGTGTCTGCTGTATAGAGAATCCGCTGGTTGTAATGTAATTATCTGAGTAAACATGCAGACGCTCCCTGCTCAGCCTCCCCCCCCCCGGTCTGTAGTCGGTGAATGCTGTCTGCTTGGAGCTCCTGAGCAGATAAGAGGGAGAAAACAAAACCTATATAGCTTGTGCACAAAACAGTTATCTCCTGTGGATTAGCCAAGCAATGTTTGCTCAACTACAGAGACTGAATATCAGCCTCGGAACGGCAGGGTTTGGAGCGATGACATCACAGAGGAAGGGACTTGTTTTTTAAAAACAGAAAACAATGCCCCTTTTTAAGGTCAAAAGGGGAGTACTAGTGTTAGGTGAGTAACTCATTCTTGACAAAACCCCTTTAAGGGATGATCGCTTCCTTACTTCGGGTGATCACACTTTTCTTGCTTCCCCCGCTCTGTGAATCCAGGGGGTTTTTTTCCCTCCCAGGGGGACCACCCCCCACTGCTGGCCTGAGACTCCCCCCCCCCCCCCCTTAGTCCACAAATCCTGTGTCTCTCCTATCAGTCTTATTTTATAAGAGCTGTATAATACCACAGGTGCTTAATCTAATCTGAGCACTGATCTCTCACAGGGAGTGATTACAGCTTTTTAAGAACTGCACAATCTGCTGTATGCGGAGAGTTAGGCACAGGGGCAAAATGTCATTTTTCTCATTTGTAAAAATTCTGCAGTCGTTTCTGCTAGGGTGGAAAAAGAAAAAGTACGGCCCTAATTGATCAGACAAAAACAGCTCCATGAATCGACTCAGGGGGTGTACAAAAGTAAAATGAGCTCTCAGCTAGTGAAATTTAAAAGGGGGGGGGATCGGAGGGTTAGACCCCCTGGATATCTGTAAATAAAAAAAAAAGATAAGGGACACGTGAGAACAAGGCAGCTTTGCTAATGACATCCAATGCAAAGTTGCTTGTTTTCACTGTCCCCTTATTCTGAAGACCATTTAATGAAACGATAACACCCCTTTAAGTCAAGTTTTTAAGCTGCCTTCAATTGGATATAACTGAAAGAGACACTACCTCCAATAGGTGCCACTAAGGAGATCACTTTCTTCTGGAGGAAAGCTCATTTCAACAGCTAAAATTTAAAGCTGTTGTCCGGCAGAAAAGAAGAATTCCAAATGGGACCAGGCTATCTTAAAAGAAAAAAAAGTTATCCCTAACAAACCTGTTAGCTGCTGATTCCAGTTGATCAGTTTGTCTTATCATCCGCGTTCTCTAGAACAGGGGCCCCCGACCGCCGGGCTGGCATCATTTGTAGCCTGGGGCCGTGGACCGGCAGAGCATGCTCTATGGCCCGGTGCCCGGCCGCGGCCCCAGGCTACAAATGATGCTGACTGCCTGTTGACATAAGTCCGGCACAGTAAGTGTCTATTCTGCGTGTCCCTGTTCATTGCTGTCCCTGCTTTCCCAATCGTTGTAGATACAGTGGCTCCCAAACAGCTGCATAGGGAGTTGAGGGAGTCAACGTCCCCTGCATGATTGAGGAGAGGTGAAAAAGGGCT
>JAODAL010043292.1:0-33985 GCA_025379985.1 Phyllomedusa bahiana | reverse complement strand
TTCATTTCCAGGGGAAATAACGGGAAGCGCAATATTGATTTAATAAGAGAGATTTTTGAGAATTGTTATTTCATGGGTGAAAAATAGCTTTTTTCTAGTATTCAACTGCTATGTGGTATGGTCACTCCCATGCTGCTGTTATTGATTATGGGGGGGTGCATAGTGGTAGCCTACATTTGTCTTAGCTAAAAGAGCAAGTGTGCCCCCAGTCCTTGACCATATGATTAGGTGTTTAATTTCTAATCTATTTTATGCTGGTTTCTAATGTAATATTAGTGAGTTTTACATATTTAAAAAGGTTTTGATAAAGTAAAGCAGAATCCTTTCACGACACATTGTTTTGCAAGGGGGGGGCGTTTTTTACTGAGGGCTGGTGAGGTTTATGTGCCAGGGCTGCTTTTTGGTCCCAGTCCGGCCCTGGCTGTGACATCCTCTCCCTTCCACTTCTCACACACAATGATGATGTCACCAGTCTCTAGTGAGGGGAGACATGCCTACTGGGATGAGAGATCCACCTACTGGGAGGAAAGACCCACCTGTATATTTGAAGCTATAAGATAGAAACAACTCAAGTCTTCAAAAGCTTATAATGAGAAAACCCGCTCAACCCATACTTTCCTCTCCCATCATCACCATGCCGGTGCTGCCGGAGCTCCAGTGGTGACCACATGTTCGTAGATCACATGATGCTGCAGCCAATCTCTGGCCTTATGCCTGTACATCATGTGACCACATAGGTCAGTGATTGGCTGCAGCCTCAGTGTGATCCAAGAACGTGACCTCATCAGTGAGAAACTTTGAGAAACACTGCAGCTATGGTGGAGCTGGAACAGCAGTAATAGGAGAGGTAAGTATGGGTTCATTTTCTATTTTAGCGCAGGAGGAGGTGGTACGAGGAATGTTTTTAAAGTCTTGCAAACCCCTTTAAATAAATTGCATTTGCACACTGTATAGAAACATCTCCCAATGGTTTTGTATATCCTGAGAGGTCTCATTTCAATACCCACCTGTGTGTTTCGTGGAACCTCCTTATCTTCCTTTATAACCTTCACGTTGCGAACTCCCATTTACCATTATCGCGAAAAACCCCTAAAACTCTGCAGCAAAAAGCAATCAAGTTTGCATCATAAAAGATTTAGACTGTTGGGCCGCTGACAGGTTTTTAGTCATTGCCTTTTAAGAATGAATCTCTAGTGGTTTTTTCATAATTGCTTCACGGTTATGATATCACGCCGTCAACAAAATGTAAATTTGACTGTGCTTTATCAGGGCGAGGGAAATGACAAGTCGTTTACAGAAAAGATTAAACCTGGAATTCATTGTAAAGTGCTTATTCTTCGCTTAAAACCTGCTGTATATTTTGATCTAAGCGCACATTAAGTCACGCCATTTTACCGAGCCGGGCTGTTTTATTTGCATAAACTCTTATGTCGCCGGTATCTTGTGTTACAAAATGTCTGCTGAGCACCGCATCCATCTTGTCTGTGTGTCCATTGCCGTCGGAATGTTCTGCCCATGACACTTCCGCGGCGATGGCGCTCTGCCGTTATTGCTACGCACAATGGGAATGGATGTCATTACTCCACTGTAGAGTCTTTTTGTAGAAGGAGGGGAAGGGTCCAGGAACAGGCACAGGTTTGTGGTGCTCAAAGCTTGCTCAGATCCGCACATCTTCAATGTGGACACCTATGGGAGCTACGCAACCAACCTTGGCCGGTTTGTACTGTTCAGATTCAGAGGGGCCACTATTAGCACTTTCCTCAATATAGCTGATCATCTCTGAGCCTTATACATTGCGGAGGCTGAGAAATGGCGTGGAAGATGGCACTTATGGCCCATTTTTGGTGACTTTTAGTGGGAAAATGGATGGAACTTTGAACCGTGATGTATAGTGACTAATTGACTGGTAGCTATAGAGTAATCCTCTAATATGGGGGCTATGAAAGGGCACTGTCCCAGGACGTACTGGTTTATCCTCCAAAGGGTAATGTCAGGAGTCATAAGCAACAACAAAATTGATAGATAGATAGATAGATAGATAGATAGATAGATAGATAGATGGATAGATAGAGGGATAGGGGATAATAATTTGTAGAATGGATAGAGGGATAAAATGGGTTTAAAATATAAATTTAGATTTTAAATAGATAGATATGCGTTAGATGGATAGATAGATGGATAGTAGAAAAGGATATGAATAGTTTAGATAGATAATATAAATTTGATAGATAGATAGAAAAGATAGTTTAATAGTTTGAGGGATAGAAGATAGATGGATAGAAAGGATTTATGTAGTAATAGATATAAAGTGGGAGGAAGGGAAAAGATTGGTTGATAAATAGTATGAGATAGATGGATAGATACATGATAGATGGATAGATACATAAAAAAGGGATAGATAGATAGTTAGATAGAAAATTTACAGATAGATATAAATTTAGAGGGAAAATAAATTTTAAAAATAGATAGATAGATGATAGATAGATAGATGATAGATATGAGATAATTGAGATAGATACATTTAAATAGTAATAAATTCATTTTTGGACAGGTCAGATTAAAAATGGGGACTAAATGCAAAATAGGTAAAAAAGACTAGGTGGGAAATGAAAGGGATGAGATAGTAAAATTTGGAGATTGATAGTAGGGAATACTGAATAACAGTTTAGATAGATATGGGGATACTAGATATATAGATAGATAGATATGATAGATGGGAAAAAGATAGATGGGATAAAATTTTGAGATAGATAGGTTTGAATAGATAGATAAAAATATGAGATAGATAGATATAGATAATAGATAAAAGGTTTAAAAAGATAGAAAAGAATGATGATAGAAGCTAGATAGATAGATAATAGATAAGGTGATATATACATACAGTCCCTTTGGGTAAAAAGAAATTCCCAACCCCCTTTGAACTTTTTCAACCTTTTGCCACATTTCGGCCTTTCTTAAACCATAAAGATTTTAAAATTTTAATTTTTTTTGTAAAGGGCATCAAAACAACAAAACACAATTGTAAGGGGCCCAAAATTTATTAAATTTTTTTAAAAAACTTTTTTTAAAAAAATTAAAAAAAACCTAAAAAAGTGGGGGGCGATTATTATTGGGCCCCCCTTTACTTTCAATGCAGAAAAACCTCTCCAAAATTTGGGGGTGGATCTCTGAAGGGAACCAATGTTGTTTTAAATTGACTGATGATGATAAATATAATCCACCGTGTGAAATCAAGTCTCCATATAAATGGCCCCTGCTCTGTGATATTTTCCGGGGTTTTCTAAACAATATGCAAACCCAAAAAAAATGTTACCGCTTCCCCTCGTTTAGGTCTTCCTTTAAAAAACCCCTAACAACGATCCCAAAAGGGGCCCCCGCGGGTTTTGGGGGGAAAAACCACATGACATAGCAATATACATATGAGGTTCAAATTTAAATCCCTCTGACCGGAAGTGACGTTCACTACTCCGTCAGAATCACATGACAAAAATACAAACACATCGATAAAAACATTCTATGATTAAAAATAACACAGAAGATCGTTTTTTTAAATTTAGGGCCCAAAAGGTACTCTAAGAAATTTTTTAAATTAAAAATCCAAAAAATTTCACATTTTTTAAAAACAATTGCTTTAGAAATTTCCTCCCCAAAATTAACCAACCCCTTTTCATCCAAAGGGAAAAAAAGATTTGAGGGGTTTTACCCTCGGTACAGTCAAAAAAAAGTCTCGTTTCCCCCGAAACTTTAAATATTCCGTATTCTTTTTTTTTAAAATGTTGTCAAAATCCTCCTTCTAAGCTGGTTGTGTAGCCTATGTACATAAGGTCACACTGTTTGCATTGGATAGCATATATCACAAACTTCATGCAGCAATTTAAGAAAGTATTTTTTTATAAAGGGGAAACTACCTGCCTGGTGGGGAACTCAGGGGCAAAGGGGTTTTGTTTAAAACGCAGGGGAGCATCAAGAAGACCAAGGGAAACACCAGGGGAAAGGGAGATAGGGGTTTTTGATAGATAAAAATAGGAAAGATTGATAGATAGATAATAGATGGGTAGATATGAGATAGAAAAAATGAGATAGGGAAAAATATGAGTAAATAGGGGGTAGATAGATAGAAAAGAATAGATAATAGATAGATTTTGATATGGGATAGATTGATATGAGATAGATAGATTTGATAGTTAAAGAGTTTGATAAATATGATATAGATTTGATATAGATAGATAGATAAAGATAATATGAAAATAGATATGAGATAGATTGAGATAAAATATGGGGAAAAATATGAGATAGTTGAATAGATATGAGATAATAATTTAGATAATAAAATAGGGTAATAGATAATATGGGGTAGATAGATATAGATAGATAGATAGATAGATAGGGGAAATAGATAGATAGATAAATAGTAGATAGATAGAATGAATAGATAGATATGAGATAATAAAAGATAGATAGTTTGGAAGATAGATAGTGATAGTAGATAGTAGAAAATTTTGGGATAGATAGAATGAATAAAATAAAGATGGGGTTAAAAAAAAGATAGTAGATAGATAGATAGTAGAAAAGATAGATATGTTAGATATTTGATAGAAGATAGATAGATAGTTAATAGATAGATAAAATGATTGAAAGATATAGATAGTAGATATAGTTTAAAAAATAGATAGAAATAGTTGGGTAGTAGTTAGAAAAAGATAGTTAATAGATAGGAAGATGATAGATAGAAAAGATATGAGATAGATAAATAGATAGTAATTGAGATAGATAGATAGATAATAGATAATAAAATAGAAAATAGAGATAGATAAATGAGATAGATAAATTTGGATTAGATATGAATTAGTAGATAAAATAGATAAAAATAGATAGATAGATAGATAGATAAAATGATATGGGATAATGATTAAAGGATAATATGAGATAGATATGGGATAGATTACATATTATATATTGTTTATTATATATTATCTGTCATGTTTGTCTTTGCTACATCTCTAGATGCCAGATAGCTGCAGATAATCCTGGCATGGGCAGGGTGTGGAGTTTTGGGAGCACCCTGGGGGTTTGTAGAGGACAGGTTTGATTCGGGGGTCTTGCCCCACAAAAAAAGTGTTTGTAAAAGGGGGTAACAGGGTGTAAGCTGCGCTCTTTTAAATAAGTAGCAGAACGCAGCTATTCTCACAATCGCGGCAGAGCTGAGAAATCCATACTTGTGAATGGGCTGCGGCCTCCACCCTGCGCTCGCTTTCTATTTTTTTCTTTCTTGCTAAGTGCGTGAAAGCCGTTAAGGGTTTTCATTTAGCAAAATCTAAATGTTCTGCAGCTTTGTGGCGTGGCTGTAGTGTAAATTGCTTCAGTGTAACATGTGCTATTATATTAAATCAATTCAGCTATGCCTCCCCGGGACGTGTCCATGATGATTCACTCGTGTCTCTCATCCCACAAGCCCAAGGTGGATTTCTTTTTCTTTTAGATACGGTTTCTAAAGAGGTTCTTCTGCTGCTGTCTATGACTGCACAAGCTAATTGCAGATTTCAGATCCAACATTTGGTAATTTGGACAATCTGATAATCCAGCACTTGTAGAACTGCAGAGATATCTGAATGGGTAATTACTGGAGCTAGAAAACCAAGCGCCGCTCGCAGAATGTGTGTAGAGAGACATATGTCTGATAATCCAGAATGTTTGATAATCCGGCAGCTGCTTGATGACATCTGCTCATGTGTCAGGCGTTACAGACGGGGCCGGACCGTAGCGCGCGGAGTGGGAGGTTCCCCCCCGCATGACCCGGCGGGCCGCACCTCCCGGGAGGAGTCTGTGACGTGCGGCTGGCTTTTAAGGCCGCCGCACATACACAGGAAGCAGTCGCGCCCAGGAGGCTCAATCTCCCACCCTCCCTCCCTTATTATTAACTTTGGTGTGGTTTTTGGCTTGGTGTTTTTGGCGCAGCGGCGGTGGTGCTATTGTCACGGTGGCCGGTTGGCGTTGGGGATCCTTGGAGCTAGGAGATGGTGGTGGGAGTCATAGCCCTCTATGGCTCCCTAATCACATGATGGAACATGTGGTTGGTCTGGCGACGGTGGGGCTCTTTCAGGTGGGGCCTCCTGAGAGACAGGTGTGGTAGCGGTCGCCTGGGGTGGCCACTTGGTGCCCTCGAGCTGGGGGTGACGGCGAGGGTAATTACAAAAGGAGAATGGGTCGCCAGACCGTGGGGGTGGCTCCAAGGACCTGCAGCCCCAATGGTGTGGATGGTTCATGGTGTATTTATTGGTTGAATGTTGTTTGGGGGGTATGTTAATTGGAATGTTTTATAAAAGGAAGGTTATTTAATAATGTTTTGTATTTTTGTTAATAAAACGGCCGCTGTGGCCATTTAATCCAAAGTCATTGTTGTGTTGTTATTGTGGGACTCGAGGGTAAAGGGGTGGGGGTTGATTGGTTAATTCGGGTTCACTCAAGTCGGCACTGCCTTTGGGTCATGTGTCCACATCAGTTGTCCCCCAGCTTGACTAATACATCTGCGTATGGCTGTGTGGACTTTCCATCCCTTCTCCTCTGTCTTCTCCTGCTTCGCCCATGTGTCATTGTGGTTGCGACTTTCCACTGATATCTTTGTATAAGGCAAAGTTATCATTCCGGATGCTTGGAAAGCTGGATATTAATTCCTGTGTAGAGCTGTATTAGCTGCCATGTTAATTGTCACCCAAATTTCCCAGACACCAGTGACCACATCAGGAACCTTGCCCTGATATGTCCTGTTATCATGTTATTAGTCCTATGGGCTTCATCTGGTAGGCAGACTCATCAGGGGAGCTAATCAGCAATGCGGTCCTGGACTTGATAAAAGGAAACCGGTCGTGACAAATGCTCCATAACACAAAATTATTCCACAACACATACTGCCTGCTAAATGTATAGGGCCACATTATATCACAAGTCTACCTCCACAAATAGTCCCTTAACCCCTAAAGCCCCAGGCCTGGAAAGTACTTAAAGGGGTTGTCTCACTACATTGATTCATCTCACCTTAGTCCTGTTTTCTTGGTTTCACTTTGAATTTAGGGGCGTGGTTACTGGCTTCCACTGGGCTGCAGTAGAAGCCAGGTCTGTAGCTATAGTGACCAGTGCGGGCAGCCTATCAGGATAGATCAAACAGGTCTGTAGCTATAGCGACCTGATGAGCTGATACAGCTCATACAAAAGGGGGTATCTAGGAATCGGTAGGATACTGTTAATAGACATATATTGCAAAGTGACTTGTTTTTGCAAGATCTTTAACATAAAATGCAAATCTTGTATTGAGACAACCCCTTTAACGACCAGAATTTTTTTTTTAGTTTTTGCCCCCTTGCATTTCAACAGTCGTAACTTTTTTAATTTTTTCAATGTCGCAGTTGTAGGAGGCCTTGTTTTATGTGGGAGACATTTTAATTTTTGGTGGCTTAGTTTGAGTCCCCTTATAAATTATTGCAGATTTTTTTTTTTTTAATTTTTTCAATTTTTTTTACATTATTCACATTTCACACTAAATAACTTGTTAGATTAATTCTACCGAATATGACGATCGCGGAGATACCTAACATGTGCATGTTTTATGTTTTTTTTGTGTAATTTAGTCAGAAAAATATGTTATAAAATATTTATATTTATTTTATTATTTTTTGTCTTTTTCTTTTCTACTCTTTTTTTATGTTTTTCTACTTTTTTTATCATCCCGTGAAAGGATACCAATTTTACTATTTTTTTTTTTTTTTACAATTTGTAATGTATTAGGTTATTGTAAATTGCTAATACATTAGACTGACATCATACTAACACAGGCAACAGTCAGGGCAGCACACAGTGTGCCCTGATTGCAAGCTGGTTATACAAACAGCCCTGGGGCTACTTTAGGTTCCCAGGGTTGACTGTACAGATGTTCTCCTGCTCCATTGGGTCACCGAGAGTCCTGATCACCAGGAACAGAGGTTTCCCGGCGCTACAGAGATCTAGGAACAGAGCTCTTAAGAACAGCTCTGTTCTTGGCCCAGCTGCGGTGTTGGGTGCCACAAAACAACTCTGTCTGCAGCGATGTCTTGAGATGTTGCTGCAGTTTAACGACAAGCAATGCCTGCCATCAAAAGATGGTGAGCGGTCATTAAGAACTTAAAGGAATATTTCCATATCATTGATTAGATATAAACTATTATCAAATACAATGCTCTTCTGATTTTGCTTCCTTTCAAAACTAGATCTTATCCCCTGCTTGTGTACATAAGCCTCCCTAGTTACCAGCCACCCCTCTGTGCTCGAACAGCTAGCAGCAGTGACCAGGATGGTGACATCATTCCCTCACAGGCCACAACATCGCAAGCGTGTGACCTCTCAGGCCTATATTTGGTTGAAGCAGTCACGTGAACGATGGACGTTTACTGCTTACTTCCTAGTTGAACGGATCAACAGCCAAGAGTGAACGTGAGTGTCCGGGAGGTAATTATGAGTCTTCTCTTCTATTACTCATACCCTGATGAAAGAATGAGCATTGATCAATCCTGGAACACCCCTTTAAAGGTGTTTTCTCACAGTGCAGTTTCAGAGCCACAGCAAGCTTCAGACTCACATTTCCTGTTCAGGTTGTGGACGGTCTATAGCAGTGATTGGCATATAAGATCTACTGTTTCTAGCTACTTACATGACTACAGGAGACTTATAAAGTGTAGTACATAAGGCTGCAGTGCTCTAAAGAGTAAATGCTTTTAGTTAAGTAAAAAAAGTCAGTTACTAGAGATAAGACTCTGCAGGGAATGACTCACCACGGTTGAACAGACTGACTGACAGCAGCTTGAAACAATAAGGCTATGTTCACATGGCCTAATTGCGGGCAGGAGTGGGCCGGGGCGGGGGGGCTGGCAGCCCGCCGGCCCCATAGACATTCATTATTCCGGCATGAAATACGGCATGAATAATTGACATGTCACGTCTCTCCACGCTCGCCGTATTGTGCGAGCAGGGAGAGGAGCCATAACCCATAGTTCTCTATGAGAACTGTGGAATACTGTAATGACTGGGACGTATCTCGCCCCATATTTCGTGCAGTACTGCACGAAATACGGGCCGAGATACGTCCCAAAATAAACCGTGTGAACATGGCCTAAGAATGGGGAGAGGTGGTCGGTAACCAGAGAAACTTATGTACTCTGAGAGGTAAACTCTTCTTCATCTTCTGACCAAAGCAAAATCAAAAAAGCAATTTAATTGGTAGTAGTCTTCATTTACCTTTCCCTACATGTTAACACCTTATTATTGTGGTGAGAAAACCCTTAAACTGTACAGCTTACACTGCTCAGTCCTGCTCTGCTTCCTTCATGCTGGTGCTGCTTCTGAGGAGCTCCTCTTGTCTGTATGCGTAATGACAGTGTATGGGAGACATCATAGCAGCTGGCCTTCACTCACTAGCTCTGGGATAACTGAACAGTAGAGATGGAGCAGAGGATAATACTGGCATAAAACATCATATACCAGTTGCATGATGGTCGGGAATAAGTGGTGCTTCCTAAGAGAAATCCAGTAAAGCGTCCCGGTAGCCGCCGCATTCACATTCTCTTCATAACTTGTGTAAAAATGATTTAAAAATAATATTCTGCTTGTGGCGGCAAAGCCAATTAGCATAAACAAAGCTTTATCGATCATCTCATAGATTCATACAGCTTTGCCAAAGGCTCCTCGCTGTGCTTTGTGGCTTACACTGTTCCTTGCAATATGCAATCAGTGGAGCTAAAATCAATTGTAATACCGGGCATTGAGCAGACGGCGTGGTATAAGTTGCCCGATTTACTGCGATTACTATAGAGAACGCATTGGAAAATCGTACCCTGGTGCCTGCATTAATGGGCTTCTATAACTGTTATTCTTCTTAACACCGGCCGGACTCTGCTGCTTATCTACTTATGCCGCCCCTTATCAGTTTATTGTTAACTCTCTCCAGGACACCTTAGCTTAAAATTACCAGTAGAAGATCAATGGAAAAGCCAGATTGCTCCGGAGACTCTTCCTAAGCAAGGGTTAAAAACAACTCATACATAATGCACAGTGCGCTGAACCAAAGAAAAGGCAATAACCTAACATTGGACACAATTGCATATAGCAGACCTAAATAAATAATGCTTTATGGCACAGGTCGCACTAAAGCTCTTCACACCCTTGGGGTGGCCCTAGTGAGGAAGTTCATCTAAGAGGGTTATTCTCGTACATATTTATTAGCTTTAAGTATGGAGACAAAGGTTAAAAAAAAAAAAAAAAGATTATTAACAAATACCTTGCTGTTCAGATTTTGTTTTATTTTACAGCTAGAGCAGTTTTTATCTTCTGCTTGTATACACTAGGTTACCGACCACCTCTCTGTGCTCCAGCAGTGGCCAGGATGGTGACGGACCTTACTGCTATAAAAAACACACAGACAAGGCCATACTCACACCTTAAAGGGGTTTTCTCATTTCAAAGATCATAGTTTTTCCCCAGTTTATAGAAGAGATGTAATGGAGCTAGAGAGAGTACAAAGACGAGCAATCAAACTTATAAGGGGAATGGAGCATCTTAGTTATGAGGAGAGGTTAGTAGAATTGAACTTATTTAGTCTTGAGAAAAGACGGCTTCGGGGAGACATGATTAATTTATATAAATATATAAATGGTCCCTACAAAAAGTATGGGGAAAAATTATTTCAAGTGAAGCCCCCTCAAAAGACAAGGGGATATTCCCTTCGACTAGAGAAAAAAAGATTTAATCTCCAGAGGAGAAGAGCGTTCTTCACTGTAAGAACTGTGAATCTGTGGAATAGCTGCCTGAGGAGCTGGTCACAGCAAGAACTGTAGAGAGTTTCAAGAAAGGCTTAAATAACTACCTGAAGCTAAAGAATATTAATGCGTATGTAGCTATGTAAAATTCTGGATCTGGCTGGTGGAGGCTCGGGGGTCAGAGATACAGTTTCCGCTGGAGCAGATTGGTTCTTGCCTAGTGGGTTCCAGGGCATTAACCAGTGGGGAGGCTGTGCTTAAAATCCTTGTCTCCCTCCCTTCACCCACATTTTCCCCACCCTTGGTTGAACTTGATAGATACGTGTCTTCTTTCAACCATACTAACTATGTAACTATAGTTCAAAAGGAGGGGACAAAAAAATCTAAGCTTGTAGGCCCTTGGTTACCATGAGCAAAGTGGTATGGTTTAAGAGAATGGGCCGTTTGTATATTTCTTGGAAGTGAGAGAGAGCTCTAGTCGTATTCGGGAACGCGCGTCAGAAGGAGTAGTAGGGGAGAGGCTGTGCGCGGTGCGAGGCTTGCTGCGTTGATTCACTGACAGCAATCAGTCAACGTGTGCGGTGCGGGGTTTGCTGTGTTTGTTCACTGACAGTGATCAGTGGTACTGCAGCAGAAAGAGAGATCTTGTGCAGTCCCATGTCAACACAAACAGATAAAGTGTATAGTTTTGTTCTGTAGAGGGCAGAGGTATAATAATCACTGTGTGTGAGAGAGAGAAAAAAATGTCAAATGCCCATTCTAATTACAAAGTATGTAGAGAGAGCGAGAAATGTAGATGTATACTATGGAGTTACACTTAGCATTTCACTTCCAATGATTCTAATGACAGCTAAGAACCTCTCTCCTCCCCGACCTCACACGGAATGAATTCTCATGTGTACACTTTGGGGCATGTCTGCAGAGAGAAGATACTCCATGCTGGGAGGAGAAACACACTCCTCCATTTCATAAGCTCTGCTTAGCAACCAGTATAAACGGCTGCCAAATGAGGAAAGGATAAAACCCCTTTAATGGTTGTACATTGGACCATTACCAGTAAGAGGAGAAACTATCTGGGAGAAACTTACAGGTGAAACTCAAAAATGGACAATTGCTCACACACACATTTACTAGGGGGGCAGTGCCCAGCAGAAAAATCTGCACTTAGATAAATTTTATTTTGCTGTGGGGCCCTGTAAATGCTAGCAATGTCCCTGTCTTCATTATCAGTAGTTACCACCAATGGATCTGTCTACTGCACACATAGCAATGCTGTGGAGGAATGACGTGTGAAGGAACCACATACTGTAAATATACGGTTATCAATAGCATACTCAGACACAATTAGTAGCTCTGAATCATTTAGGAGAATGTCCTAATCATGGTCACTGCAGGGACGGAGATACCACTGGTCAACCTTCACCAGTAGATATGGGGTGGTCCTTTATTATCCTAAATCATCTTTCTTCTCTCTACTAGATTGCATGTTAATGGCCCCTTCTGTTACTTAGGGCGACATATATGAACGGGGCTGTGCCAGAAGTCTGGTGTATTTTCAGCCCGACATCAGTTGAAGCCCCGTTCGCAATGGTTTTAAACCTCCCGTACTGTACACCAGTATCAGGTGCATTATAGAGCGCCCGCAGCACTTTGTAAAGTGCCTGATTTCGGGGGGAGTGCGGGAGGAAGGGGCGCATTACAACCGGACGAAGCTACATACTTATAGCTTCGTTACAGCAATTCCATGGACATTACTGCTGGAACAGGTAAATCACTTTCAAAGTGGTTTACTTGAGCCAGAATTGTCGTCCTAACGCTAGAATACGCCGGATTTATGAACGAGTTTATAAATCAGGTGCATTCTACACTAATATAATGCGCATAAAAATTGGCATCTTAACGCCAAACATCATACATGTCACCCTTAATGTCCACTATCACTTCAAAATTAATCCTAAAGCTTGACCAGATAACATCAATTTATAGTACATATAAAGAGTTTAATAAAGTTATTGAGAAGCTTAAAGGGCTTTTCCAACTTTTTGTCCTTAAAACAATGAATCCATGTCTGATCGACGAGAGTCCCATCATCAGGAGCCCGGCTGAACAACAGAAAACAGAGCATCAAGGAGACCCCTTCAGTCCAATTCACTTGAATGTGTTGGGCTGCAATACCAGATATAGCCACATGTGTATGAATGTCAATGTACTGGGTACTGCTGATTGTGGGATCCTCGGAAAGAGACCTCCACCAGTCATATAGCAATGGACTATCCATCAATCATGTACCAATGGACTATCCATCAGTCATATACCAATGGACTATCCATCAGTCATGTACCAATGGACTATCCATCAGTCATTTACCAATGGACTATCCATCAGTCATATACCAATGGACTATCCATCAGTCATGTACCAATGGACTATCCATCAGTCATGTACCACTGGACTATCCATCAGTCATGTACCAATGGACTATCCATCAGTCATGTACCAATGGACTATCCATCAGTCATGTACCAATGGACTATCCATCAGTCATGTACCAATGGACTATCCATCAGTCATGTACCAATGGACTATCCATCAGTCATGTACCAATGGACTATCCATCAGTCATATTCCAATGGACTATCCATCAGTCATATACCAATGGACTATCCTGGCAGCTGCCACAATAGTTGTCACCCAGTTTTAGCACTTTAATGACAAAGTTGACAATTTGTAAAGTCTACTGCTCCTTTATTTCATCTTCAATAGGAAAAATTATTTTCTTGACCCTAGAAAAGACAACCCTACTGGGAACCAATATGACTGTCTATCTTTTTCACTGTTCTTTCAAGTAAAAATTCAAAGGTATAGCTTTAGGAGGTGCAAAGGTAGAAGTTGCCACTGGGCCCTGGAGTTTGAAGGGCCCCAAAGGTCATTGTGCCTCATCAGAGTGGGGTGCATGGTAGGTGGGGGCCCTTTCGTAGATTTTGCATTGTGGCCCAGGAGCTTTATGTTAAGCCTCTGTAGGGAATATTAGTCAAGGTGGGTGGAAGGACTCTACTGTATTTATTGGACCATGCGTGGTTGCTTCAAAGTCTACAGAAGAAGCAGCCAATTATCTAGTAAATATTATCCACTTCCATCAATAATCATTCATCTCCCATCTACAGAACAGACGTTGCCGCCTTCATTTATCAAGTCGGTAATTAATCCTGGCCATCGTTAGCGGTGCAGGAATAAATAGTGTTCATATTTTGCCCACAGAATCATGTTGCCACGTTAAATACATTAAGAATTTCCGGCACTGAAGAAAGACTGAGGAAATTGTACTGGTAGGGGTGAATCACAGATTATGTGGATTCATAATTCATACAGTCTGAGGAAAACAGGTGCAGTAAACCATCTCTGCGTAGTTCACAGAATGGATCATTATGGAGAAATTACTCATTTTTATTAGGAACATATTACCATAAAATTAGATTCACTCAAGAAGGGCAAAGAATTGCTAAATTAAATAAAAGAAAATAAAATAACATTGAATTAATCTGCTAATCTCTGAGATTGTAAATCTGGTGAAAAACATTACATAGGTTTAACGCATGATAAAGGTAATAGACATTGAGCTTTGTTTGATTGGTTCTTGTATATGAAAGCCACTTCAACTAATTGGGCCTGCTACTCTATAAAACATGAAAAAAACTTTGAGATTCTTAGTTCACATGTTTTGATCAAAAAATGCTTATGCCACCCCCGGCTTACAATGGGATCTCAAGGCGGGTGGTCCTACTCTATTTTTACCTCTCACTAGAGTCAAATTCAGACTTCTCATTGGGTCAACAGACCTCCATAATCCGGAGAGAAAAATAAAAAAGCACCAACCTTGCAAGCAGACTGCACTGATATAACAGCCTGTGAAGGTGGGCGGATTATCTCTGGATTAGAGAAGTGGGCAGGGGATTGTTTTATAGGGTTTATCACACATCCATGGTGCCAGGTTCATGACTGATGCACTTTTCTGCTTTTTTAGTTGTGCTGGACTACAGAAACATGGCACTGGGAAATTCTAACCTTGTGCACCTTACTATTGTTAGGTAGGGCTAGCATATTGAGCCTTGTAGCTTTTGGTGATTGGTGGATGTGTGGCCATGTGACATTTTCTTAAGATTCCTATGTTCTCACTAAATGGGCAAGTTTCTGCAAGAAGTTTGTGTTAGGTTGACTGTGAATTGTGAGCCTAAGGTCATGTCCCCACGGCACCGGTTTGCGGCCGGCTTTTCAGACGGTTTGCGGCCCAATGTAAAACCCATGCAGCAGTCCCCACTGCACGGGTTTTCCGTCCGTTTTTCGGACGGAATATGAACATGTCTATGGGAAGGGGGAGGGCTTTTCTCCGCTCATCGCGGAGAAAAGCGGCCCCCTGCGGCCATGTGCACGGCACAAAAGCCAGACAAATACCGGTCGGATAAACCGACCGGTATTTCCTGTACCGTGGGGACGCCCTAAGAGTTCTGCCCTGTGTGATAAGCAGCCTGTCAGTGATAGTAGAAACAGCAGGCCAAGTGTGGGGCTGGGCCGCAGGTGTGACAGAGGGAGAGCTGTGGCTCACAGAGAGACAACTGGCCCAGAACCTGTGAGGACTGATAAAAGGGCCCTGCACTAGGGTCTTGTGAACCGAGATCTGGGGCTTCTTAAAGAAATGCATATGAGGAGGGCGGCAGAAGTACAGCTAGAGGATTGTGCCTTTTCATGCAAGAGTAATAGAATTTACAGAGAGACAGGTACTGTAAAAGGTCATAGCATTGATAGTGAGGAGCTACTGGAGTCATGGAAAACAGTGAGTAGGTCTTCGAGCAAGAGCCATGGGCTGCATATATTAGTAGAGTGGACCTAGAGATTGAGACTGCTACAGTGATAGAACCACATCAGACATGCCAACTGCACATGTGAGTCTCTAACTGAAAACCCCCATACTCAATAAAGCACTGTGGCTCAATAGTTGTGTAGTTGCACTGGGGCATTGAGTTCAAATACCACCATGGACAACACCTGCAAAGAGGTTTTATGCTCCTTATGTGTTTGTGTGAATTGCCTCCAATTCCCAACACACACTCCAAAACATACTTTAAGGTTAGTCTGGAATTTAGATTGTTATCCCCAATGGGGACAGGTACCAATATGAATGATGACAATCTCTATACAGCACTGTGGAATATAATGATGCTATATGAATGAATATAATCAATAAATGGTTCCTTGTAACTGACAAGCAGAAGTGCCTCTAGTGAGTAAAGTGTTTGTGTGTTCTTATGTGTGCATTCCTTGTTGCACCATTTCCTCCAATGAAGTTGTCACCACAGGGCCCTTCACTTTACCATATTATGCCCAAATGGGTTGCTGTATTGTAAACCTGGGGTGAAGAACACCACCCACATTTGAACCCTCCTAAAACAACAACCATATAAAAAGTGGGATTCAAAGAAATCATGACTGTGTCATTAGGAAAGGTAAAGGCCTCATATACAAAACTGAACATGCCGGAAAAATGTCATATCTCAGGTGTCAGGAGTTAAATGGGTTTGACCACAAATAATGATATTGACCACAAATAATGATATAGATAGTAATAAGTATAGTATCCATGAGGCATTCTTGCCTGGTGCCTGGATGTTCTGCACAGCTAAATGGATGGCCTAGATACTGGTGGTGTATCTTCAAAATTAAAGGTGTTTTCTGGGATTAACCACTAGAATCTCCACCAGTTCTCCAACGTAGGGAGTGGGTCCAGCATTTTAGCTAATGAAGTACCAATTAATGGAGGTCCCCAGCAATCCAATTTTAATCTAAAGAATAAGAAAACATTGTTGATGCCATGGAGAACCCCTTTATACATATATCTATGAGTTATCTAATAACCTGTTATTTAAACATAATCTCACCTCGTGGAGGATACTTCTTGCTTTTGTTGTCCCATCTTTTCCGAGTTACATCTGTGCTTGCGGCAGGTAGATGCCACTGTGTAAATTAAATATGTCGAACTGTGCATAAATCAGCTTTGCAGTATCACAGCGGAGAGGATGTCAAATTACTGCAGAATAGAAACTTATTCCCACAAGTATGAGCTACAATATGTATCACAACGCCGGCTGAATGTTTAAAACAAGGCAGGATTCTGAAAAACAAGGCTGAAATGCAATTCTCATATTGTTCTTGTGTGAAGTCAGTTAAGATCCTGCTAATGTAGATGTGTTCTGTATAAATGTATCCAAAAAATAAGCTAATACTGAAAATTGTGAAAATGATATGGCAGCCCTTATCTTATAAATAGATGTGGATAGATCTATAACAAAAAGTGCCAAAAATAATTAAAAGGCATACAAGAAGTTGTCAGCCCATTGTGTGGGTTCCATGTAGAGGGTGGGTTCCACGTACAGCCCATTGTGTGGGTTCCATGTAGAGGGTGGGTTCCACGTACAGCCCATTGTGTGGGTTCCATGTAGAGGGTAGGTTCCATGTAGAGCCCATTGTGTGGGTTCCATGTAGAGGATGTCAAGTTCCTATTGATAAGAGTCCATTGTGTGGGTTCCATGTAGAGCCCATTGTGTGGGTTCATGTAGAGGGTGGGTTCCATGTAGAGTCCATTGTGTGGGTTCCATGTAGAGTCCATTGTGTGGGTTCCATGTAGAGTCCATTGTGTGGGTTCCATGTAGAGCCCATTGTGTGGGTTCCATGTAGAGGGTGGGTTCCACGTACAGCCCATTGTGTGGGTTCCATGTAGAGGGTGGGTTCTATGTAGAGCCCATTGTGTGGGTTCCATGTAGAGGGTGGGTTCCACGTACAGCCCATTGTGTGGGTTCCATGTAGAGGGTAGGTTCCACATAGAGCCCATTGTGTGGGTTCCATGTAGAGGGTGGGTTCCATGTAGAGTCCATTGTGTGGGTTCTACTGCCATACACTTGTAAAACCTAGGTCTAATGTCTAATTATTAGTTCATCCACCCCTCCTCTTGAAAGCCAGCTTAAAGTTCCAAATTTGCTATTATCAGGGCTGCCATAGATAAATGTAGGGCCCCATAAAGCAAAAGCATCTGGGCTCCCACCTATTACAAGTTCCCATATTTCTATTACAAGTACCTATATTGCACCACATTAGTGACCCCTTTAAATAAATTATTAGGAACCCATAGAGATGTATTATTCGTGGCCACACTAACAACTGATACAGAGGGAGAGGGTACCGTGCCCGAGAAGACTTACAATGTACAAGGGAGGATGACGGAGTTATTCCAATAAATGCCCAGATGGCACCCTATGACTTTGGAGTTTGATGACCCCCATTCTCTTCCCAATCTTAAATCAAGATGCACCCACCTCTTCCCTTTATAATGGGTATTGTAGCTTGAAGTTGTTAACAGGGGAGGGGGGGGGGGAGGCTCCTGATAGCTGGAATGGAATCTGTGGACATGCCGTCAAGGCCTAAAATCAGAATAACCCTTTAAAACTCAACTTTTTAAAAAATGTTAATTTTTTTGTGAGTGGAAAAAAAAAAAGGTCAACAGCACCCATAATGAAGTGCAACTCAACCCATAAGGCATGTACTATTAAATGATATATATTTCTAGAAGACATTATTTATTAGCCTTCTTTGAGCAAAGAACTGAACAAATTCAAAAGTATGGAAAAGGGACAGTCTTAAGGACAACTGGGATAGCCGGAGTGAGCATCCGGTAGGAATGACCCAGCTCTCTCTTTTCTATCGGACACTAGCTACGGCTATCCCTGTGCTTTTTATCTTTAAGCCCATTTCTTCCACCGCCTACATGGATGCCTACTGCATAGCTACATAGAGAGCCTGGAGCTACACTGCTTTTACTTATACACCCTTCTTATTTGATATATGACCACAGCTGTCTCTTGATAAAGGCTTGTGGCCAAAATGTTGCATTATCTATATCATTTGATATTTGTACTTCCCTTTAAATCGCATACAGTAATCAGTATATGTCCATTTTTGTATTATCATATACCTGGCCCTTTTGTAAAATATCCTTCTGCCTATCCTTTTGTGAATAAATTGATGTTTGTAACATATAGGGATATAAGGAGCTATTATATTCAAGCAATGACATAGTATGGGTGCCATAGATGTCAGGTAAAAGGTAACTCCTTTACTGTAATGTGAATGGAGACAACAGATATTCCATGGATCAGACATCCTTAATTTGTAGCATCCGGTCAAGGAACATGGAGCTGTATGTTTCCAAAAAGAGATCAATAGGACAATAAGCTCTTGCATGGTTGTGGAGGAATGAATAGGTAATGAATTTGCCAAAGTTCCTGGGTGGAACTTTCAACTGGTATGTCTCTTGGTAACTTGTGACATTTCTGCATCAAGAAGTCTGAACAGTAGGATGTGCATAACGGTCCAATAGGATTAGAAAGGGAAGATCTCTCCTTAGGGAGAGTGCCTATATAGGAGTGTGGAAATTCGAAATTGCCTTTTGCACTCCACAAAGCATCTGCATATCACAAGGCATTATGGGAAAGGAGCTGAGAAGCTCAAGTGCCCTCTTTTGAATGTAACAAATTCTCAATTTGCTTTTGACCCATTGCCTTGTGATATACAATAGGATTAGGTAAGGTGACAGTCCCAAGAAAGGATGTTGTTAGCCCTGCACCATCTGAATATGGTATCCTGCTCCCAATGGTGTATTATAGCAGCAGTTTTTTGTTTCTCTGCCCTTAGAAAAATAACCTTAAATAGATTACCTGTGCTGCTGAAAGTAACAGCCTAAAGAAACTCTAGAAGAGATATACAGTATGTAGCAATATAGTCCATTATAAAATCAAACCTAAATTTCTCAGCTGGAATTTTTGCAGAATATTAAAGCCAGAGTTCTCCGAGTATTAAAAGTTTGACATCGCAAAAAAGTCAGGTATCACATTGCTTCATTATGAGAAGGTTGCTCATGAGAAGGAAAGGTCAAAGAAAGTTGATACAATTTAGTGTTCACATTTCATTATAAGGGATGTCTAGCTACATTATAGGAGATGGTAATTGGACAACTATTGCCTCGACCATAGTACCAAAAATAAACAACTTCAGCTTGCCTTTTTGTAATCCAGTTTGACTAGCCTGCCCACTTGACTCATCAGTACTTTAACTTGGTTTGAGCTATGGCAAATTTCTAAGTACATAAACTTTTGTTCTTGACTTTTGATTCTGACTCTTCCTATTTAATGTTTGACCCAACATTGTGGCCTCAAATTATCCTTACATCTGTCAGGTTTAGACCCTGCTCATGGACCATGAGACCTTCTGTTTCTGTTGGCAGCTTCCCTGGTTGTCTTTGCATTATCAACAGAATTAAAGGTGTTAAAAACTCATCTACAGCCCTGAACCAGGATTTTTTTTTTTTTTTTAAAACTCACCTATTCCGGCCCTTAATGATCTCCCTTTGTCCCCCAGGATGACATCACGTACATACCTCACATGACTGCTAAGGCAAGTGATTGGTTTAAGTGTCTTCTGAGTGATGTATATGACGTCATTGGTTGGAGTAGTCTCACAGAAAAAAAAGATACTCGTCTGGCATCCAAACAAAACAGCTCACAGAAGAATCTAGAACCCCCCCAAAAATGAATAAAACTACAAAATTTTATTAATATACATTAAAAACTCCCTGATACAAAAAAATTGTGCAATAAACCTTCCCTATACGGTCAAATACCAAAGTATAGAAAACACCTAGAGACAGTAACCTAGATAAAGAAGCACAAGATAAATATACAGCATCAAAAACACATGTATCAAACGTATGGCCAGTATATGGCCTAGTAAATGTCTGTAACTCACGGTTCTGCAGAGTACGCTGATATATATAACAGCTGTTGCGAGAAGAAAAAAAAATAAAAAATTCCACAACACTGTGAAGATGCCTAAATAGCGTCACTATGCTGAACCTATCCAAAAGGAGTGGCACCCGCCCTGAAAGGGGTGACCCCACCTGTCCGAAGGCTGTCCCTCAATCTAAATAGAAAAGGAAAACAAGCAGTGAAATAGATAAAATACACTGCTTATTGGACAGAGAAATTCTCAATGTCCACAAAAAATGTCCCGACGCGTTTCCCCAGTAAAAAAAGAAAACTGGTTCATCAGGGGACCAAAAATAACTTACATAACCACCAAAATAAGGTGGTGATGAATACTGGTAGCCGATAGGGATGATACAAAGAGACTACACTTACCACACAAAGCAAGAGCTCCTTTATACCAGGAAACCCTTCCCACTTACACAATTAACCAATAAGCAACAGTTATTTCAAATGTAAACAATAATTAACCTACCACAAAAACGCAATGCAAACAGGCAGGCTGAATACGCCACCAAATAAAAACAGAAACCACGGGCACCACGCAAGCCTACAGCACCTGGTATTCCCAAGTGGTCTCCCATCCAGGTACTAGCCAGGCCCGACCCTGCTTTGCTTCCAAGATCAGACGAGATCGGGCATCAAGATGCTGTTCACACTACAAGTGCATCATGCACGCCATCCTATCCAATACAGGTTACCGGAAATCACGCGATAGTCAATGCACATGCGCGAAATACGGAATATACCACGAGTGCACTAAGTATCGAATACCGCCCAATAAACTATATGCACACGCGAAATGTTGCCCGTACTACACATGTATAATACACAGCATCTAACTGGCATAAATTACTGGAAGTAGCGCAAAAAATAATGCATATGCAAAAAATATCGCAAGTGCATTACGGAAAATAAACTATCAGCCAAAGGGGAAAATTTCCCTAACTAAAATGAAAATTAAATAGATAATTGCTTATTAGACACTGGATACAAAATGATAAAAAAACATTTTATAGAAAAAATAGTGATGAACTTCAAAAACACGAAGTGATAATCCCAAACCAGCCAAGTTGAAATAAGATCCAAAACAGAGTTTAACAGTTTTGTAAAAAAAAAAAAAAAAAATTTTTTCTGCTATAATATAAAAAACATCCAAAATTAAGAGATTGATTCCCAAAGGGGACATAGTATGTAACATAAAAATCCATTCCGATTCTTTTCTCAAAATCCTAATATCCCAATTACCACCTCTCGGAGATTTGTGTGTGACCTCAATAACTGTGAACCTCAAGGCCTTAGGGTCACCATTATGGATATCATTGACATGGCGAGTACTGTTGAGCGATTATTATCGACAAAGTTGAAATCGGCACAGTTTTTATGTTGATCGAAATTTTTAGATGATGCGATAATTTAGGTTAAAATCTGTGCATCATCTATTAAGATCCGCTATTTTCGGCGCTTCCTGTCATTTTGGCGGCCAGCAAATCAGCTTACAGAATAGAGCAGGGTGAGATGTGTGTGCGACGTCATGACTGGGATGTGTATGGTTGCGATTGGCTGGAAAAATCACATGACCTTGTTTTACATAGAACAGCGTTTCCTGTTTCAGCCTCAGTGTCTCTCAGCGTCTTATAGGAATAGGACGTGCGCTCTGCTTGTGTCCAAACAGCTCAGCGAAATTATTATATTTCTTCACAGAGAAAGCTCTACTATTAGCTGTGATCCTTACAATTTAGTTAGATTAGAGATTGGAAGATTTTATGTAGTTAGGTAGAGAATTTTAAAGGAGCATCTACCGCTGTAAAGTCACGGGGGGGAGAGGGAGGAGGGGGCCCGCGGGCGAACACAGACAAGCTCTATAAAGAATACTGGATAAAGTTCACCAAGACTTAGTGTAGACATTGCACTGCAATAGCTTTATTATTAACAGTTTTCTATTGAAATATTTCCTGGATATTGGGCAGCCTGAACTTATAGGATACACATCTTTTCTAGTAACTGCAGGTCTATTTGTTAGGTGCAAAACTCCACTTTTATTATCAGTATACATTTCAGATAGGTGTTCATTTTCAATTTTGCCCATTCCACCTTTGTTGATATATCCACCTTGCACTTAAATTTGAATCCAGCAATTTTATAGTCACCACAGGTGAATTGAAAGGTGCCAAAAATATCTTGTATTATCCGAATACATTTCAGATACGTGTTTTTTCACTTTGGCGCAGGCCAGCTTTGTTGATAGATCTACTTTGCAGTTAAATTTGAATCCAGCAATTTTGTAGTCACCACAGGTGAATTGATAGGTGCCAAAAATACCTTTTATTATCCGAATACATTTCAGATACGTGTTTTTTCACTTTGGCGCAGGCCAGCTTTGTTAATAGATCTACTTTGCAGTTATATTTGAATCCAGCAATTTTGTTTTGATTTGAGAATAGCTGTGATTTGCCGTCTTTTAATAAGAGACTTTCCAAAACTCTTCCATATCTTCTCAAATTTTTATATTTCTGAACATGGAGCAAAATTCAGGTGGTAAGCGAGCAAAGAGGGGGGTAGGAAATGCAGGTAGAGGTACGAGAGAAGGTGCTCCTTCCAGTGCTGGCGACAACACGCATGCCAGCGGATCGTCAGTTGCAGGACCGTCAGGCCTGTCATCGCTGGGTCAGGGCCCTGTGAATCTCAGTAACGAACAGCGTCGCCAATCTGTTCTTTAGTGGTTAATGCAACCTGCAGCATCATCTTTAACATAGCTAGCAATCACTGTATTGAGACAACCCATTTAATACAATTAAAAAAAGAGAAACAAAGACATGGTGGGATTCCATCCTATTTTAAAAATGTGTTTTCTAGAATTAAACTACTAAAAAACTTGCATGTACAAAATAGCTGTTAAAAAAATTCCTCTGAATTGTACAAGGGAGGTACAGGAAAACTTGACCAGATGTAGGTTATTCAGAGGACATGGAGTATGGAGCACGGACAGAGAACAAAGTACAGAGACAATTTCCTCCAGCACGTTGAGAAAATGAGAAAAAGAATGCCAAGAAAAAGGGCACCTGGGTGTAACAGGAGCGTTAACCACCAGTATTTCCAAGTGAAGCTCAATTGGTCCGCACTCATACGGAGGGGCAAGCGCTACCCAGGACAGGGACAGTATATGTCCAGTGAAACTAAAATGGTGGTTGAAAGACTCCTATTTCCGGCACTTTTTAATCTGTGGGTCAGACAGGTTTAATGGTCATTCTGCGGTACAGGACAGATATAGTTAATGTCCAGTTCAACTAAAATGGTGGTTCAAAGACTCCTTTTCCCGGCACTTTTTAATTTGGGGGTCAGACAGGTTTAATGGTCATACTGCGGTCCAGGACAGGTATAGTCAATGTCCAGTTCAACTAAAATGGTGGTTGAAAGACTCCTTTTTCCGGCACTTTTTAATCTGGGGTCATGCAGGTTTGGGGCTCATGCTGTGGCCCAGGACAGGGATATTCAATGTCCAGTTCAAGGACAATGATGGTTCAAATCTTACTGCCTTCTGGCACTTTTTAATTTGTGGGTGATGCAGGTTTAAGGGTCATGCTGTGGTACAAGACAGGGATAGTGAATGGTGTGTGTTTTTTTTTCTGTGGCTTTTATAACCTAAGTGTGTTGCC
Organism: Phyllomedusa bahiana; assembly: GCA_025379985.1. NCBI lineage: Eukaryota > Metazoa > Chordata > Amphibia > Anura > Hylidae > Phyllomedusa > Phyllomedusa bahiana. Next base: position 9,688 of record JAODAL010043292.1, on the reverse strand, counting down.
TAAGATGTAGCACGTATCCATTTGACTGTTGTGGATGTTAATTCCAGCTTCTCCAGCCCTGGTTGGGTATAAGAATGAATGTGTTGTTGCTCTCCCATAGACTTTAATGGTCATCGCTCATAATCGACCACTCACTATCGACTATCTTGTCGATGATGGTCGACTATCGACCATCGACCGATGTCGATTGTCAACGTAATCGCTCAACACTAATGGCGAGCTATAGGTTTATCCCTTCCATGTCTAATGTCTGCCAGATGTTCACCTATCCTTCTTCTAAACTGTCTCCTAGTCTTGCCCACATAGGCAAGTGGACATGTGCATGTGCACAAATAAACCAGACCCTCAGTTTTACAATTTGCAAAGTCCTTTTGTTTGTAAGATTGACCGGTATGTTGGTCCAAAAATATTTTTAGATTGATCAATAAATGGGCACGCTATGCAGTTATCGCCGCATCTAAATGTACCCAATGGACGACATCAAGATGTTATTAGTGTGGGGTAAGTTTTCCTCAACAAACACTATTGTTTCCTCCCACCAGCCCAGGTAGAGATTTGCATACGTCGGGGCACAGGGACTACCCATGGCTGTCCCCCTGAGCTGGTGGTGGATTTTCCCGTTGAAGAGGAAATATTTATGATTCAATACAAACCAAATCAGTTGTTTAATGAAAACATTATGTTCTTGATATTGTAGGTCTCTAGTAGATACGAAATATTCAATTGCCCGTATCCCACAATCATGTGGGATACTGCTATATAAAGCCTCAACATCTATTGAGGCTAGTTTCGTTTCACTATCTACAGTTATACCAACTAACTTTCTTAGAAGATCTGGGGTGTCCTAAATAAAAGAAGGAAGAGCAGACACAAATTGTTTTAAGATTCTGTCAATATAAATACTCGCATTTTGTGACTGTGAATCCACGCCAGAGACTTTTGGACGGCCCCGCAGAGGTGACAGACCCTTATGTATCTTTGGGAGTGCATAGAAACAGGCAATTAAAGGTTGTTTAGGTATCATAAATTGACATTCATTTTTTGAAATGAGGCCTTTCTCAAAATTCTCCAGAATTATTTTTTCCAACTCAGAACAATATTGTTCAGTTGGATCATTCCTCAAAATGGTATAAGTTGATCTATCCTTTAATAAATCGTTGCACATCTCAAGATATCTTTTATGATCAAGAATAACTATGTAACCTCCCTTATCAGATGGTTTCAAAATTAGGGTCTCATCCTTCTCCAATCCCTTTAAGGCGTCCAACTAATTTTTTGTAAGATTCATACCAGCTGGAATAACCTGCAATTTCTCTAAATCCTTACTTGCTAATCTTAAAAAAAGATAAATTTCAGGACTCTCAAAAATAGGTGGCATATGGGTACTCTTGGGTTTCAAATCTGTGTATCCTTCTGGTACATCTTCCAGGCCTGCTAGAAGCCTCACATCAGCCAGATCAGCCTCATCAATACCCAATGCTCTTGCCTCTCTCTGATCTTTGTTTTTAAAAAACTTATGCCACGTAAGGCGTCTTACAAACAAATTTAGGTCCTTAATCCATTTGAAACAATTATATTTCACTGAGGGGACAAAATTAAGTCCCTTAGATAACACTGCCACTTCCTGATCTGTAAGCTGTCTATTTGTGAGATTGATAATCCTCGTCACATCAGATGTATCACTTACCTCCGATTCCTGAGACCATATGACAGGCTCCCCTGACCTTCTAAAAAAGAACCCGGAGGTAAGGAGGATGAGGATCGTGAATATCGGGATCTTCCAGAGTCCATATTTCCTCTGGAAGAATTCCATCATCCACGTCCCCTTGGTCTTCCCCTTCTCCCTCTACCTCTCTGTACTACTCTAGTATCTTGATCTGATGATTCAATATCAGATGAGGAGGGTTCTATATCTTTAATAGAATGAGTTATACCTTTCTGAAGAACAGAAAATGCCCTTTTCTCTCTGAACTCTCGAAAATCTCTAATGTACTGTTTATGTTTCCTTTCTTTTATATTATTCTGATACTTCTCTAGAGTATTTTGCAGAATCTGCTCCCTTCATTTGGTTGGAGACCAAAGAGGAACACTCTGGTAGCTGAGGCCACACAGGGTTGCCAAAAAAATCAATGACTAACTCAATGTTTAAAAATTATTAAAATATGTAAAAAAAAATCACAGATAGAAATGTTTTCAAAAATAAATTAATGAAATAAAGGTACTAGATGTATTCCTATTTTCTTTGATGCCCAGTTCCATAGGACGTCCTTGTCTTTGAATATAGAGTTGAGAGTTTTGACGGTAAAGAGCTGCTGCTTTTTACCGTCACAATGAAGCTTTCCTCCTCATAACTTGCAGACTTTTACAGCTTCTTGAAGAACTGGGAGAAATAGTGGCTGTGAGATCAAATAGGGTGTGCAGAAGTGTCTGAAGCCGGAATCCTAATTAGATAACATTGCACTTGCTACATTTTCTCATTACTGATAAATGTCCTCCAAGGTTTAAGGATTTGTCTGATTTAAAGATGGCCACTTGCTTGGTCGGAGCTGCCTTTGGCTATCTCCATGGCAATGCTAATGATGAGAGATCAGGGACTTTCGATTTCTGTTTTCAATGTCTAAAATTGTAAATTCATTGAAGTGTAAAATTTAAAATGGATTTTATTTGAACACAAGGGATTTGGGGGGTGACTGGAGAACAATGTTTGGGAAAAACATGGTTTTCCCCCCGGAAGGCTTTTACGTATACACAGGCTGACTATTTTTTTGGGCATTTTGAAAACCACTCGGGGTTTTTCAGTGAAAAAATTTTTGTTGCCCTAACCATGGAATTTTCCGGGGTTCTCTCCGATGAGGGGCCCAAAATTTTCCCGGGCCAACAGCCGCATTCTTTGCTTCCTCCCCCCTTGCTTTGTCTTCTGTCTTCTAGTGAGGATCTTCTGGTTCAACCAAAAAAGTAGCTCCACAGCTCTTTTCCCTTGAAATTCATTTTTCGAAGATTTTGGGGCCCTTGGTGGCCTTCTTACATGCATTTTTCATTAAATTGTGTTTCTATCCCCTTCCTTTTGCTCAAGATGGACCCTTACCGACTGCATCCTGGGGGTGCTTTAATTTTAAAACTTTTGGCTGGGGGTTAATACCGGGTTGTTTTAAATTCGGGCCCCATTTGACATTTTCATGTATTGTCCCTTTCCCTCTTAAACCCAAATCCTGGTTTCATTTTCCTGATTTGGCTGCTAAAATTTTTAAATTAGCCCCAAACCCCTTAATATTTCCTAGGGGGACCAGGGCCCAAAGGGGCCCCTCCAGAAGTAAAGTACGTACAGTACCTCAGGGGATTAAAGTGAAGACCAGAGGATCCCAGTCTAGCTATCTCTAACTAGATTGTGATTCAGAGAATCCACATCTCCTGTGCAAGAATGTAACAGTTAGCTGTGCAGCAGAAAAAAACCTTTCGCTCTCCCGCATCTAAAATGTTGAAAAACAAAAAATTTCCGGGATCATTTACAGGATAAGTAATGAAATTTTAATGTCCCACGGGGCCCCCTGCACCCAGCAGAATAGTGAGTGAAAGCTCTGGGGTATAATCCCAGGATGAAACTCGGGACCCGGGAAGAGGTTAAGTAATGAAATGAACACAGGGGAACTGCACCAACCAAAATTGTAGTGCAGCTTGGGTTTTAATGGGGGATGAAAAACCGGTTCAGAATAGGAAAAGGGTAATGTATGTAAAAAGTGACTGCCCACAGAAAATTGTGAGACACCCTCGGGAGTTAATACAGGATAAAACGCAGGATCATATAGGATAAGAAATTTATATGTAAAAACAGTGACTGCACCACCCCAGAATATGAGTGCACTTTTGGAGTATAAAACGGGATGTAATCAGGACCCATTTACAATATAAGTAATGTATATACACAGTGCTGCACCACGAAAAGTGGTGAGCTCGGGAGTATAATAAGGATGGCCCCCTCAGGTCAGTACGGGAATAATTTTAAATGTTTTTTAAACAGTGATGCACCAGCAGAATAGTGAGTGCAGCTTTTGGAGAATAATCCCGGGATGTAACTCGGGATCAGTAGGGAAAAGTAATGTTTTGTACAAAAGGACTCCCACCCACCCAAAATTTAGTGGGGTGAAAGTTTCGGGGTATAATACGGGAAGGTAACTGGGGAAAAGAAAAAAATATAAGTAAGTATATACACAGGACTACACCACAGAATAGGGGTTCCCAACCCCGGGAAAATCTAGGGTTTTGTAAGGGCAAAAAATCAGTACAAAAAATAAGTAATTTATTTTAAACAGTGACTGCACCGCAAAAAAGTGAGTGCAGCTTGGAGTAAAATTTAACAGGAGGGAAACCAAGATCATTCCCGGAAAAGAAATTTTATCCCACACAGTGACTGCCCCAGCGAATAGTAAACTCCCAAGTCTGGAGTATAAAACTTGGATGAAAACTCGGGAAACAGTACGGAAAGTAATGTAAAAACACAGTGATGCAACCAGCAAATATGTTTTGCAGCTCGGGAGTATAAAAACAGGTTTGTAACTAGGTTTAAGAAAAGGAAAAAGAAATTTTGAACACAGTGACTGCCCCAGCAAAAATGGGTGAGTGAGTTCTGGAGTATAATACAGGTTTAACTCAGGATCAGTACAGGATAATTTAAAATTATGTACACAGTGACGAAAACCAAACAGAATATTGAGGGGCCGGCTCTGGATTATACTACAAAAGGAGTAATCAGAACATTAAATAAATTTAATGTAAATACCCAGTGACTGACCAGAAGAATAAGTGAGTGCACCCTTTTTGGGTGAAATTTAAAAGGAGGGTAACTCGGGAAAACAGTAGAGGAAAAGGAAATTTGTATGTAAAACGGGGACTGAAACTTCAAAAAGTGATGAAAGCTCTGGAGGATAATACGGGATATAATCAGATCATACGGGAAAAGTAAAAAAATGACACGGGGGACTGAAACCAAACCCCAAAAAAATTTAAATTTCACCCTTGGAGTATACTACGGGATGTAACTCGGGAATCATTAAAAATATTAATTAATGTATTTAAAACAGTAAAGGGCACCACCAAATTTGATGCGGGCCCCGGGAAAGTATTAAAAAAACAGTATGGAGCCCCAAGATCAAAACAAGATAATAATGTATGTACACGGGAACTAAACCAGCAGAATATTTGAGTGAAGCTCGGAGTATAAATACAGGATGTAACTCAGGATCAGTACAGGAAAAGAAATTGTAAATACCACAGTGAGGGGGAAACCAGCATAATTTTTGATTGCAGCTCTGGATTAATACGGGAAGAACTAAGGACCCAGTAGAGGAAAAAGTAATGTATGTCCCACAGTGACTGCACCGGGCCAAATTGTGAGTGCAGCTCTGGAGTATAATACAGGATTAACTCGGGGAACAGTACGGGGAATAATTAATTAAAGGGAAACCCCAGTGACTGAAACCACCCAGAAAATGATGCACTTGGGTTTTTACTACGGGGTTTTAAATCAGGATCTTTAAAAAATAAAAAATTTAAATATACACAGTGACTGCCCCACCCAAATAGTAAAGTGCAGCTCTGGAGTAAAAATACGGGATGGAACTCAAAACAGTACGGGAAAAAGTTTTTAAAATTTACACAGTGAATGAACCACTAATATTTTTGCAGCTTGGAGTATAATACAGACTGAAAACCAGGAAAAAGGAAAAGGGAAAGAAATTTAAATTTAGCACAGTGACTGCACCAGCAGAATAGTGGGGCCCCAGTTCTGGGGGTTAATACAGGAAAATAACTCAGGATCAGAAACAGGAAAAGAAATTATTTGTACACATGACTGCACCAGCAGAAAAGTGGGCGTTTTGGAAAAAACCAACGGGATGTAACTCAGGATCATTAAAAAAATAAGTAATGTAAAAACCACAATTTTAAACTGCCCCCGCAGAATAGTGAGGGGCAGCTCGGAAGTATAATACAGGAGGGAAAACTCGGACCCAGTCCCAGGTAAAATTTTATTTACACGTGACTGCTCCGGGCAAAATTGTGAGTGCACCCTCTGGATTAAAATACAGATGTAACTAAGGATCATTACAGGAAAATTTAATTTTTGGGACATTTTTGGCTGACCAGCAAAAATAGTGATGCAGCTCTGGAGTATAAAAAAAGGATAAAAACTCAGGATCGGGTACAGGATAAGTAATATATTTTCAAAGTGACTGCACCACCCAAATAGTGAGGCAGCTCTGGAGTTTTACTACGGATGAAACCCTAGGAATAAATACAATATAAAGAAAATTTATATACACAGTGACTCACCACAAAAATAGTGGTCCCGGCGGGGGGAGTAAAAAACCAGGATGAAACCCACAGGGTTTTTTTCCGGAGGAAAAAACAGTAAAAAAGGGAGGTATTAATTTTTATAAAATACACAGGGTTTGGGGGTTAACTAAGGTTTGAAACTCGGTTTTAAAAATTAAAATTAAATAATGTAGGGGACACAGTGCTGCCCCCGCGAATAGTGAGGCGGGCTCTGGGAAAAAATACAGGATGTAAAACCCCGGATCAAAAAATTAAAAAATTGTTTTTCACAGGGGACTGCACCACGGGATATTTAAGGCAGCTCGGGAGTAAATACGGGAAAGAAACTCAGGATCGGTACGGGATAAGTAATGTTTTGTAAAACAAGTGCCCTGCACCAGCAGAATAGTGGGGGAAGCTTTTTGGAGTATAATACGGATTTTAAACTCAGGAACAACGGGTAAGAAATTATGTAAACATTTACTGCACCCAGAAGAATATTTGGGGGGGGTGGGGGGGGGCGGGGGGGGGGTATAATTTTCAAGGGGGGGGGGGAAGGGGGGGGGGGGGGGGGGGGTCAAATCAGGGGGGGGGGGGGGAATGGGGGGGGGTTTGGTGAGGGGGGGGGGGAAAAGGGGGGGGGGGGGGGGGGTAATGGGGGGGGGGGGGGGGGGGGGGGTTAAAAAAACCGGGGGGGGGGGGGGGGGGGGGGGGGGGGGGGGGGGGGGGGCGGGGGGGGGGGGCAACCCGGGGGGGGGGGGGGGGGGGGGAAAGGGGGGGGGGGGGGGGGGTGGGGGGGGGGCGGGGGGGGGCGGGTCGGGGTTATTTAAGTAAATACGGGATGAAACTTAGGTTCAAAACAGGATAATTAAATTTTTAATATATAAAAAAAAATATTGTATATTATAATGGCACTTAAAATTTTAAGTAAATGTATTATCCATGCTTACTGTTAGATGGCAAATACAGCTATGCTATACTTTCATATGAGGAAGACCGTGCAGTTGAGCTTCATGTTAAACTTCAAGGTCTTCCTGAGCTAATAGGAAATATTACACTTGTCAAAACCCTTTATGAGGAAGAGGCCTATTCTTAATCCCCCAAAGGGGGCCTTTGATTCCCCTTTTGGCTCCTTTGCTATATTTTTAAATTTTTGACCCTTTGAAAATTTCTTGGGCCCCAAAATTTTGAACTTTCCGCGTTTTGGGGCCTCGTCCCTCCTTAAATTTTCTTTCCTCTTGATGGGAACCCAAAGATTTTAAATTTTTATTTTATATAAAATTTTTTTCCCCTACTTTTTTAAAAAAGTCATAAATTCATGTGGATACTTAGTCGAAGTTTTAGATGAATTTGAGACCTGCTGAGGATTTATCTGATGTTCTCAGTGGAGGCCAAACACTACATTTCAGGGTAGTTAGAACTGTTCACAAAAAATGCGGGAAATTATTTTTCACACCCTTACTTCCGTGTAATGACTGATTAATTTTTCCCAACCACTAAAGTCAGCCCCCGGGGAAAAGGTATTGGTTTTTAAAGGTAAAGCTAAAACCGCCGAAAAGGTTTTCTTGTCGGATTTGGAAAGCTTTAAGCTTGGTTTGACAGAGATATTTACAATGCCGCCAATAAATGAGCCTTGATCTAATTACTTCAGCATTCCTACAAGCCCCTTTACAATTAAAAGAGCAGGGGTTGCCGAGCTACATGTCTCCTGACGGGAATCATGGGCAAACTTTTATGAAACATTTTTAAAAAAAGGTTTACTACTATTTGCTTAGGTTACGGAGAATGAGCCCGGGCTCCCCCTTTTATGACGGTGCAGAAAGTCTTTTTCCCCCCTCAAAAGGGTTTTCAGCTAATTTTTTTAATAAAGGGACTCAAATCCTTAAAAAAAAGGGAAAAAAAAACACAGTTTGCTTTTAAAATGCCATTGAAAAAGATTTTTTAAAAAATTAAAAGGGGACATGAATGAAATTTGATGTGACCACTTTTAGTCCTAAATTCGATACAGAGGGGGGGGCGATGGAGAGTTTTGGATTTGCCCTTTTTGGGTTTTTTCTTTAAATTGGTATCCTTCAGAGGAGTTGCAGGGGGCCCGGACTGCCCCCCATTTCCATTTGGGGCCCAACTGGGCACGGGCCCCGGCAAACTAAGTGTTTGGGCCTTTCAAGAAACCAAGGTAAAATCAGCCCGGGTTTGGGAAAAACAGAAAGGGTATTGGGGGCCCAAGAAACGGAATACAGAAAAAGGAAACCCCCAAAAGACAAACCCGAGGGGTTTAATACACAAACGGGGGCCGGTCCCAAAACCCGGGACGAATCAAAAGGTCAAGAACAAAAGCCGAAAATCGGGGTAAACAGGAAAAACTCAAAAAACGGGGAATTTTAACTTTGAAAGCACAAGGGAAACCTTTACGGGCAAATATCGGGAAGGGAAAACCTAGGAGGTTTGAATAGCGTCCCCGGGGAACCGCCCCCCGCAGCTGATTGGGCGGTGCCCGGGCCCCCCCGGGTTTGGGCCCCTTTGAACCAACCATCTCTTTTATTTAGGCTGCAAGTTTTCACCCCTGAGCTTATGACCCAGAGCCAGGGGTTTTAAAACCCGGGCCGCGTTTTAACCCTTCCCAGGGCCATTGCACAACACAAACGGGAGGGGGCCCAGTAACAATCCTGAAAAAACCTTTTGTTTTGGCCCATCCCTTGAAATACATATTTTTGGGGGCATAGCATAATTTTTGGGGTGCTGTACCCGGGCACAAGTTTTGCTAAACGACAGTTCATACCCCTTAATGAACGGGCCCCTATGACAGTTTTTTGGTGCAAGTTTAAAACCCCAAAAAATTTTGCACCCCCTTTTTTCTTCCCGGGTCCCCCAAAAAATTATTTTTTGGTGCTCCAATTTTTGCCATGAAAAAATTTCTAGGGGAAAAATTTTTTAGAACCCCTTTTTTCCTTAAAAACCCATCTATTTAGACAATATAGTTTAGGGTTTCTATGATCAAAAGCAAAAAGGATCGTTATTTTTTTAAAAAGGGAACCCAAACCCCCAAGGCTGATCAGCAGAGAAGAAAAGGGGGTTGCACAATCCAGTGTTTCATCATGGCTCTTTCTTGTTGAAGTTTGATTTTCAAAAATTTTCCCCTTTTTTTCCCCCTTTTTGTATCAAGCTTTTATGGGCTCAAGATCAGAGCTTAAAGGGGGTTGTCCCATTTAAAAAGCTTGTTTTTTAATGTGGCAAACGGAAAATGAAGACATTTTCCAAGATATATTGTTTTTATTCCCTTTGTTTTGGTTTTAGGAGTTTGGGGTTTAATATTTTTGACCTTTTCCCCCCCTTTTTGGCTCTTTTTTCTTTTCCTTTGAGGCAGGGGTTGGGTTTCATAACA
>JAODAL010043291.1:0-33985 GCA_025379985.1 Phyllomedusa bahiana | reverse complement strand
TAAAGTTGCTTTGTTGCATTAACATCTTTTGAAATATTCTTAAAAGTTTTTTTTTAGGAAATTTTTCCCCCACTGCAATACAGTTTTTCTGTGCCAAAAGGGAATGAAAGCTGTCATTTTGATGTCATGTTTATGTGGTCATTAGAAATAATCATGTGATCACATTGCCACTAGTCTCTGCCCCCATATGGGCATCTCTGTCTGGAATGAACAGGTATGTACCTGTAAGATACCAAAGCCTATAACTGATGTCACAAGTTTATGTATAACTTCACAACGACAACATGTTATGTCACTGTGAACAATACTGGAGTCTGACTTCACTAATAAAGTATGTTGGTAAGCTTTTTATTTAATCCAGTATTGAGAGGGTTAAACAATCATCATCAACCCACAAGGACACCACTTTGTACAGCTAGCAAATGGAAAATTGAAACAATGTCGATCATAAAAGCATGATAGCAAGAAAAGACTATATAGCAATTCGGTATAGAAGTACATAATCCACGGCACTCACTGAAATTCTTCACGTACTTTATTAAGTTCCAAATTCAGCACATACAGGGGAGGTCGAATACAGACACGCAATGGCCATTGTATGTGCTGAATTTGGAACTTAAAAAAGTATATGAAGTTTTTTCCCGTGGAGTCCCGGGGTGGATTATATTCTTCTATACCCAGAAAGCTTTTTTATTTCATTTCAGTAGAATTTTTGCCCACAGAAATTTACTGTAAATAAGGATGATTCTAGGTACTGTGCATGCTCGGACGGGCCCCACAGGAGAACAGGGGAAACCCCCGGTGGGCCTGTGAGCATGCCGACTTGGAATTTCTTTTAAACTGCATTTTACATCCTTAAGAGGCACAGAAAGGCAGAGAAGAAAGAGGCAAAAAAGAAGAGGCAGAGCATAAGAGGCATTATATCGTTTGCTGTAGGGTGTGCCCCCAGCAGGGGCGTTGCTAGGGTTTCCTAAAACGTCCGGGGTCGGGCCCCTTTTTGTTTTGCTCAGTAGGTCGGGGGTTTACACGGAATTTTTCACGCCACATTGGAACTGCGGATGTTGTTTTTACAGAGAAAAAACTTCTGTTCCTGTCACTAATTTTCTGCACATTCCACATAGATCCGTCCCATCTCCTCAGCAGTCACTGTACAATGAAAATCAGCCCTGACAAATTTACTTTTTCAAAACCTTTTCACCTACATATGCCAGTGTAATACCTGTACAAAAACTCACCAAATAGTCCACCGATAAAGTGAATGAAATAGACCATGCAAATAAATGTTACTAAAAAAACTCCTACAAAACCCAAGACCCAAAACTTTTACTACTTAAGGCTCAAATAATCTCCAGATCCTGACCAAATGCAACCCCCACATGTGACTATCAGCTGTACACAGGCTTGTAGACTGTTATATTAGCCCATACAGTGACTATATAGGGGTAGAATGTGTTTTCCCAATGTTGGTGCAGACTGGACTTGGATACGAATACAGCTTTTTCTTGAACTCTACCCACAAGTGTTGGATTGGGTTGAGGTCTGGGGACTGTAAAGGCCAATCCAGCAACTCTACTTCATTGGGCATTGTACCATTTCTTCGCCAATCTCGGACATATGCTTCAGGTCGTTGTCCCGAGGAACACTGTCATTCCTTTTTAATACCCACGTACTCGAGTGTTGGAGTAACTCATCTTGTTAGGATATCACATATCGACACGCATTAAGACCACCAGCATCCTGGGTCAAGTATCCAATGCCTTTGGCTGTAAAACAACCCCATGTCATCAGGCTTTCTCCACCAAACTTGACATTCCCTTCAATTTCTTGATCTGTTAGCCCTATTTTCCTTTGACTTTTGCAGCCCAATTTGCACCCATCAGAGCCCAGTCTATTGACTTTCATCTAATTGTTTCCAACCTTCTACTGTACACCCTTTTTTGCAAACTTGAGACTTGTTCTTGTGTGAATTGAAGTCAAGGCTCTTCATTTTATTTTTGGGGCCTACATTCCAGACTTGTGTAATTTGCTTCACACTGTGCTTGAAGGATTCGTATTTACCTATATTTATCACAGCAGAACTGATAGACCATGTGATGAGCACACTTGTTTACGCTGATATTTTGCTTGGACTTTTCATTTTGGAAGGTGTAGGGACTTCATTTCATATTTTTTAAAACGTCAGACTAAATTGAGCAGTCTGGAAATTTTTCTTGGCCCTAGAGAGCGGGGAGGTTTTGTTTTTCTTTTTTTTTGGGAATTTTTCTTCGTGACGTTCCTCAATAAAACCGTGCCCTTTCCCTTGGGAATCAACCTAAATAACACACTGGCTATTAGGCAATGTGAGAACGGTTGTAGTTTGTAGTAACAAGAAAAAATATACTGTTTTTTCTTTTTCTTGGCTCAAAAAAAATTTTTGGCTTTTTTTTTCATAGGAACAAAGGAGACAAAAGGAGACCCTAAATAAAAAGATCCCTTAAGTGCTGTTTTACCCCCTAATTAATTTATGGCCATTCCTTGATTTGTTTGGTTTTTTTTTGTTAAGGTAATAAAATTACATATTTTATGGGTACCACTCCCTTTATGTGCAATTATATTGTGTTTGGACTACTGCAATTTGTTTTTAAATGGTTATATTAAAAGTTATCTTTTAAGCTTCTACTGAGTTCTATACAGTGATAAGGAAACAAGAAAGGACTGCCCATTTGTGAAGCACCCCCCTCAGTTTTTGTTTCGGGCGGAGAAACACGGAGAACCTCAATGAACAGGGCCTACCCCTAAATCCAAATCAAAGGCAAAAACTGAGGGAAAGAAAAAGAAAAAAATTTTTACAAAATTTGGGTATTGGAGGATTTTGCCGGGATTACACTTTGGATTTTGCCCAATATGTGAACATTTTATGTCCATATCAAAATTGTTGTTATTTGTTGATTTATTGCCATGAAAACTTTAATGAAAATGGCTTATCGTTACTGTGAAAAAAAATAAAATCGAAGCAGCGATGATTTGTGTCCCATAGAAGTTAAGTTTTACATTAAAAAGGGGGCCCAAAGATGTCTTACCTTGGGTTTTTCCCTTCCCACTGAGGTCAGTGGGCAGTCCGGCTATGTTATGAGAGAGTTGCCAAAAACCCATAGAGTTTATTTTTTTTGTTCTTATTATTGTTTTTTCTTTTGATCCATTTAGTTTTGTCGACCATTGGTTACTTATAGGTTCTCTTTGTCCTTATTTTTATATTTCTTCCATTGCTTGAGTTTTTTCTGCATCACCCTTGATGGACCAACCAATTGGCATTTGGTACCCTCTGTTTCCTTTTAAGATTATCCACCTCAAATCCCAACTCCTTATTTTTTTATTACTTATTAATTTTTGCCAGTAAGAAAAGGAAAATACAGCTCTGCTTGACAGCTTGGCAATAAGGCAGACGTTTTTCCCCCATGACCAGATTTTTTAACAACATTCAAAAGCTTTGTATTTCAAAGAAATAGTAATAAGTTGATTTAAAGGTTAAAAGAAAAATTGCAGTATGCTTTTTGTGCTGCGACCAGGCCCCGGGACAGCAGCAAAAGGGCTAATTTATGATTTATTATCATCAAGGGAAAGAAAACATTTTCCCCAGGTTTCACTTCAGAGGGTGTTTACGTTTAATAGAATTAAAAAATTGTTCCATGCTTATTAAAAAAGGGCAGTGGTTTATTTAAAGTCCAACTTTTTTTTGGTTGTTGGGACCATAGCTGGTATCATTTTCCTTAAATACCCACTAACAGTGTTGGATGGCCTCCGGAGGATGGACGATAATCTGGTGGGTCCGGATTACACAGCGGGGCCCTTTTCGGCCCCATAGGGGTTTGGGGGCCCCCCACGGCCCGGGGGAAAACAGTAATGGGAGCGTGCATGAAGTGACCCATCCGCCGGGCCTCTCCACGCCCACAGCTACCCCTTCCCAGGTTCTGGAGGGCGTCCCCAGTGTCAGGTTTGAAAGAGGTGGGTGTCAGGGGGGAAGGAGATAAGGTAAGATTTTTGTTATCATTTTTTATGGGGTTATTTTCCTTAGGGGGGGACCTTTTACATATACTGCCTAACTGGGGGGGCCCATAATCCCTGTTCTGGGGGGGCCCTTTCTAAAACCCTGCCTCTGGGGTTTTCCCCTTATTATACCTGCCTAATTTGAGGGGGCCTATATATACCTGCCTACCTCCCAAAATGGGGGTACCTATATACCTGCCAAAACTGGGGCCCTTAATTACCTGCTTAACTGAGGGGGACCCAACACCTTACCAAAACTGGGGGATTAAAGCTTTCCTATCTTGGGGGATCTATAGGCTACCTTGTGGGGGCTTTATCCCATAAAAAGGACTTCTGAAAAAGTGGGATTCTAAGATGTGTATGTGGTAAATTCTGCAAAAACGAGTCATGGCCGGAGAAGTCATCATGGCGGTCTGCCAAAAAGGAAAAAAAACAAGGGGAACACCACTTCTTCCTGTGTTAAAATGCCGGGTGCAGTCAGGGACACGGGAACTTGTTGGTCCCCCTGGAAGAGAGTTAATTTTCCCTGTATTGATGTGGGGGGCACTGTTTTTGGTGTTTTAATCTTTTTTTTCTGTTGTTTGCCCCCTCAAAATTTCTGTCCAACAATTTCATTTGGAAAGTTTTGCGGATGTATGGTTTACCTATGAAGGTAAATGAACCCTGGCTACCTACCTACCTAGCTTTTTGTGGTCAGAGGCAAGATTTATTAGGGGATCCTTGAAAATTTCAATATGTACAGTACCAAACTGTAGTATATTGGGTAGCAATCACTTTACAAATAAAGGGGGGGACAGGAAAAAAAAAAAGATTGCAAAATAAATTTTTTTAAAAGGGGCCACAAAAAAATGTCGGAATTGTGCTTTGGTTTTTTACCCCACTTTGCTATAAAAAAATTTGGGTTAAAGGTGGAAAAAAGTCATATGCACCCTAAAATGGAAATGTTCATATAAAAACCCTAACCCCCTAACAACACCCTGACACAGCTTAGTGCAGAAAAGGTTTTGGTTGAGAAAAACTAGTAAAACCATTAAGCCTCTTTATAAATTTGGGATGACGGAAATTTATGACCCCCCAAATTGATAAATGTCATTAAATCCATAGTAAAGGGTTTCCCCCAAAAATAAACCCCCAAAACAAATTTTTCCCCCAAACTGTCCCGGGCGCTCACGACATGTCTGTCGGGAGCGAAAAATCACAGCGCCTCCTCCATTTTGCTTCTAGTAAATTAAGGTCCTAGGGGTTAGAGTATTAGCGGACAACTGCATCACCACGCAGATGGCCGATGAGAGGTGGCACAGGGGCTTTTTTAATCTAATGGGGTCGAACTACCTGGGGAAATCTAGGTACCTGGGGAAAATTTCCCACCCATTTGGGGCTTTTACTCTTAGGGGAATCAACTACTACTGGCAATTACCCACCTACCTGGGGCAATTACCTATTCCTGGGGCCTTACCCACCTATGAGGCCATCTACCTACCTCTTGGGCGTCGGAAAAACATTCCCATTTTTACTATGGGGAATGTATTTTTTGTTTTTGGGAAAATTCAAACCGTTTTCAAAAAGCGTCACAAAGTGTGGCACGTATTTGCATTTTTATTTCGGGAGGATTTCGCGTCGAAAAAATTAACATTATGAAGATGGAAAAAAAAATGCATTTGTAAAGAAATTGAAACTTAATAAAACCCCACTAGCCAAGTGTGGAAAAAATAAATCAAGTATTAATACAAAATTTTTTAAAAAAATTAATGACAAATTTTATATTAGCTGCAAAGAAAAAAATATCCCCCCAAAGATTCCAAAAATCTGTGAAAATACACAAATTTATCAATAAGCCAATGCAGATGTTGCACAAAGGTTGGACAGATGTTTTCTTACACATTTTCCATAACATCAATTTTTTGGATTGGGGTGCTTAGAATTTTAATGCCCAATTTAGAATATACAACAAAAGGCTTGCTGGGACTGTGGTTTCGCCAGAGGATTCTTGCTTAATTATTTTTTTTTTTGATAATTCATTTATTTTAGTAGTGTACTCGTAAGTGTAGAACTCGAAACATTTTCAAGAATACGCGCACCATTTTTACTTCTCCCCCCCCCCCCCCCCGGGGATAGACCCATTTAACTAGGTCTGCCGTCGGAGTGTCGAGCACTGCATTTGGCCCCATTTTTTCGGGGCCCGCGATCATGCTGCCTGGGGGTTTTTGAATTTGCTGCTCCCCGCCCCCCGAAACGCCACGCGCGCCATTGCACGCCCTTCAGTTAGGCCAGCCCGGAAAAAGGGAATTGCCCTAACATCGAATCCTGCCCCACGGGGGATTTGAGGGTGGCGGGGTTTTCGCCCAAAAACAGGCGCAAATCCCATCATACATTGCCCTTTATGTTTCCCCTGTTGCTGCAAATTGGTGATGGGCCAGAACCCCGCGCTGCATTTGATTTAAAATTGTTGTTTGTTCAATCGGTCTGTAATGTTTTAAGCGAGACGGGTTTGGGGCATGAGGGGATGGAACAGTGGGGGCAAAATGGGCCCCCAAAATCAACTTCTATTGGTGGGCCCAAGGCACCCTATCCGAATGTTCCGCCCCGGAAGCAAAGCCTCCCCCCAGAGATGTGCCCACCCCCTTTTCCTGGGGAGGAATGTTTAGGGTGATGTGCTGTGTTGGCTTTTCTTCACACATGGAGTTTTTATTTTGGTGAGAACTTCATATTGCTTTTTGGGCCCCAATACCTTTTTTAAAACTTTTAACAGGATCCTTAAAAGGCTTTCAAAAAAAACTTTTTTTTGCCACTCTTCCATAAAGGCCCCAAATTTAGGAGTAAACCCCTAAAAGTTGTTCCCACCTGACCCTCCCAGAGTGACCCGGGCCCTTGGCTGCTTTTCTAATCCCTTTTTTGGGTTTTTCAGTTTAGGTGGATGGCTATTCTTAGTAGGTTAGCGTTGTGCCCCACTCCTTTATTTACAAGGAAAAATTAAAAGTGTTTTAAGATTTCGGCCCGGGGGTACTTTTAAAAACCTAACCCCGCAATATACTTTGCCACAAATTTTTTCCCCGAGCTGTTGGTGCTTCATTTTTAGGTTTGTTACTAATTTCCTACCCCCGGGCTTTCAAAAAAACAGTTGAGTTTTTAAGAAAATATTTAAATACAGATTAAATCTTTTTAAAGTGATTTTCGGGCCCAAACACGATTTTATTTAATAAAGATCAAAGGGGGTGAAAGGGATATTTTTCAGTCAATTTGTTTGGAAAAACCAAATTTTTCTTTTTCACAATATTTTTTAGGGGGCCTATTTCCATAAAATACAATTTAAAAAAATTTAGTCGGGGGATTTTTAAATTAAGAAAACCTTTTCCCCAAGGGGAAAAAATTCCAGATGCGTGGGAAAAATAGCAAACGAAAATTTAAAAACTTTTAATTTTAAGAATTCTTTTTTTAAAACAATTTTAAAAAATTTTTCCCGGAAAAGGTCCTTTTTTTGGGTGGGGCCCCGGAATTGAAAATGAAACCCCCCCCGGGGGGCATAAAAAAAAGGATATTGGGTTTTACATTTTACCGACAGTTTACCAGGGTGGGGGACCATTTGATGGGTTAAGGGAAAAAAAAAAGAAAAAAAATTTAAATACACTTAAAACGTTTGCTTTTTTAAATAGCGGGGGATTTACTAGGGGTTCCCCAATTTTTCAATTAAATTATAAAGGATGGGAGAAAAATTTTTTCTGGCAAAGGGGGCCCCTTTTTCCCCCTCTCAGAAAACCCTTTCCCAAAGTTACATTAGATGTTTTTTTTTTTCACCGCATTGGCGTTTTCTGGGGGGACACAAAAGAAATTAGGCGGCTGGGAAATTTTAAAATTTTGTTTATGTCAAATTTTTGGAAGAGCTTTTAAATACTTTGGACCTGAAAGGACCTTGAAAGGGTTAGAAAAAAGCACCTTTTGGAATCCTAAAGAGAAAAAGGAGTATTTTTTTCCTTTAACAGTGAGTTCAAACCCAGGCTGCTCCTTTGGGTTTTGTCCCCAAATTGTCTTAGGTTAGCTGTGTAGGAATGTTGAGTAACTGAACCTGACATATGGGTGCTTTATTCTGACACATTTCCATTGATAAATACTCACCACATGTTCAATAGGCATTGTTTTGGATGTTGCTATTATTACATGATGGTGTAGTGTTGTCAGCCAATATGGGAAAATGGGTCACCTGATGCCACAGATGGCCAATTGTTAATAGCACATCAAATGTGGGTACAGTGAATGGAACCACCTCCCACCCTTGTCCATGTGCGGGGAAGTTGGAATATGATCCACTTGGGACTTGTCCCCATGGCAAGGATTATTGGTCAGTTTTCCAGACGGTTTGCGATTTTACAATGCTCCCCCATAGGCTTTAATAGAAAATCCATACAGCAGTCCCCACTGCACGGATTTTCCATCAAACAGTTTTTTACACCACTGGCAAAACTTAGACCATGTTCATTTTTCCGCCTAGTTTTTGTGCAGAAGATGAACATGAGGGTGCGAAGGGGGAGGGCTTGAATCCGCAAACCCTGTACAAAAGCTGTCCCCCTGCATGACAAAAAAAGACTAAATACCGGTCGGGAAATCAGAAGTTTACTAATACTAGATAAAAAGACAAATATGCATGTATTTCTGACTATGTGACATGAAATCAGAATAAACCTTATCCATGTTAGGTCAATTAGGAACCAAAATTATTTATATTCGCCAAATGGCAGAATAATGAGAAAGAGAATTTAAGGAAGGGAAGATCTCTCCTTAAGGAGAGCACCGACCGAACGGCTTGTAGAGTTTGTTTTGCCTTTTCGCCCTCTAGCATCTGCATATCACAAGGCATTATGGGAAAGGGGCTGAGACGCCACAGCGCCCTCTGTTGGATGTAACAAATCCTCAATTTGCTTTTGACCCACCGAGTCTTGAGAAAGCAAACAGGATTTTAGCCAAGCCAGTATCTCTCATCTGCAGACAACGCTGTTTCGGGATTTTTGTCCCTCTTCAGTGCAGAGGAGAGCGATACTGGCTGGCTGTGTGGGAGGCATCGAGTAGCACAGGAAGGGAAGATCTCTCCTTAAGGAGAGCACCGAACGAATGGCTTGTAGAGTTTGTTTTGCCTTTTCGCCCTCTACTTAGCATCTGCATATCACAAGGCATTATGGGAAAGGGGCTGAGACGCCCACAGCGCCCTCTGTTGGATGTAACAAATCCTCAATTTGCTTTTGACCCACCGAGTCTTGAGAAAGCAAACAGGATTTTAGCCAAGCCAGTATCTCTCATCTGCAGACAATGCTGTTTCGGGATTTTTGTCCCTCTTCAGTGCAGAGCAGAGTGATACTGGCTGGCTGTGTGGGAGGCATCGAGTAGCTCAGGAAGGGAAGATCTCTCCTTAAAGGGGTTTTGCCAGGAGGAGCCTTATCTGCTAAGAAGTTAATGTAAACAAATCACGGAGCTGAAAGAGAGAGAGACGCACACAGCCAGAGCACGAGCTGCATAAGGGATCGTGTAACATGTTCACTGAAATAATCAAACTGCAACTTGTGGATTCTATATACAAAAGACAACACCTTTTTTCCTCAGCAGCTTGAAAGCTCCTTCATGTTCTCTGTCATCAGATAAAGCAGGGATCTAATCACACTACAACTAGTTTATTCTGTATACAAAAGAAAACATATTGCTACCCGGTGCCTTGAAAACTTCTGCAGCTCAGTCTCATCAGATAAGAAGCTCTCTCTGCGCAAGCCCGGCCAGCAGCTCCTGTCAGGCCGTATCTAATACAAACTTTGAAGTAACCAAGGGCATGTAAGGAAGGCTGTAGCTCTCTCAGACTGCAATATTTGTAATCACATATATTTAGAAAAGTGATTAAAAACCCATTTTGGAGGATCCCACGTCAACATTACATCGTGGCAAAACCCCTTTAAGGAGAGCACCGAATGAACGGCTTGTAGAGTTTGTTTTGCCTTTTCGCCCTCTACTTAGTATCTGCAAATCACAAGGCATTATGGGAAAGGGGCTGAGACGCCCACAGCGCCCTCTGTTGGATGTAAACAAATCCTCAATTTGCTTTTGGACCCACCGAGTCTTGAAAAAGCAAACAGGATTTTAGCCAAGCCAGTATCTCTCATCTGCAGACAATGCTGTTTCGGGATTTTTGTCCCTCTTCAGTGCAGAGCAGAGCGATGCTGGCTGGCTGTGTGGGAGGCATCGAGTAGCTCAGGAAGGGAAGATCTCTCCTTAAGGAGAGCACTGAACGAACGGCTTGTAGAGTTTGTTTTGCCTTTTCGCCCTCTACTTAGCATCTGCATATCACAAGGCATTATGGGAAAGGGGCTGAAGAGGGACAAAAATCCCGAAACAGCGTTGTCTGCAGATGTGAGATACGGGCTTGGCTAAAATCCTGTTTGCTTTCTCAAGACTCGGTGGGTCAAAAGCAAATTGAGGATTTGTTACATCCAACAGAAGGCGCTGTGGGCGTACCAAGGTAGGCTTCCCGGAATACAGCGAAGTCACGAATGAGGAAAACGACTCCAACACCAGTTCAACAAAAATATTGTTTACTGAACTTGCCAGAAAAGTATGTTCAACAAATTCCCCAAACACACATATACAAAGTTGTGCTACATGCTGTGTTACACAGCACGCCATCGGGAGTGTATTACATACATAGTTTCTTAGGCCGTAAAAAGACAGACATCCATCCAGTTCAGCCTGTTGTGCAAAAGTGTTGATCCAGAGGAAGGCATTCTATATACATACATGATATATTTACCTACCCACGGGGTTTGGAAAGGCCGAACACCCTTTACCTTTTAATTCTTTACAAGACAGGAGCTATTGTGTGTCATGCAGTTCAAAGGCGCTTGGGTGTAGCACAGCAGCTTACAACCTATTTAGCTCTACCTGTTATTCCCGGCAGACATATATATAACTTACAGATTAATGCATGCAAACCGGTTGCAATAGGAACAGTACTATGACAAGCCGTCTCCAATGGGAATTTGGAATCGTTCTTGAATGGACACCTATGGCCTGACATCTGAATCTGCCCTATCTAGGCTAACTACAGGCCTGCAAATAGTTCTAGATTAGTCAGCATGCATTCATTCCAACCGAGTCTACCTTGAGATGGCTGGGAGTTACTGCTCTGAGATGAGGGTCGCTTCTGTTGGAGTCAATATCCAAGATGTAGTTGCTCCTCTTTGTTCCTGGATCCTGCAGAGTGTCCGTTTATTCACAGTGCTTTCCTTGGGAACAGCATCAAAGCAGCCAGCCAAACTCTTGTCTCTCAGGAGCTGATCACAGTTCATGAACTCACAGAATCAGGAGAGCTGAGCAGAACCGTGCTCAGTGTTTATCCTCTGTCTGAGCTCTCAGTCCTTCACTCCTTCTCTCTAAGATGGCTGCTGCTCCCTCGTGTCTCTCTGTCACATGACATCTCTTAGTCTCTATTATGCATAAATTAAATTCTGAAAACAGTGGCATCTTGTGGCCAAACAGCAGAATGCAACAGGATAATTTGCAATCACCAGTTACACATATGATTTTACTCGGTATACACAATGAGGCTGTTTCACCATCTCACATTTGGAAGAACCATTCCCCCCAAGCTTTAACTTCCTGGTCTTGAGATATTGCTTCAGTATTGCCACATAATCTTCTTTCCTCATGATGCCATCTATTTTGTGAAGTGCACCAGTACCTCCTGCAGTAAAACAACCCCACAGCATGATGTCGCCACCCCCCGTGTTACCCAGTTGGGTTGGGGTTGTTAGGCTTCCAAGCTTCTCTCTTTTTGCTCCAAACGTAACGATGGTCATTATGGCCAAACAGTTCAATTTTAGTTTCGTCAGAGCACAGGATATGTCTCCCAAAATGTAGGTCTTTGTTCCTGTGTGCATTTGCAAACATTAATCTGGCTTTTATATGTTTCTTTTGGAGTAATGGCTTCTTCCTTGCAGAGTGGCCTTTCAGCCCATGCTGATACAGTACTCGTTTTACTGTGGATTATGACACAATCTTACCAGCTTCTGCCAGCATCTTCACAAGGTATTTTGCTTTTGTTCTTGGGTTGATATGCACATGTTTCTGTTGTGAATTAAAATACATCCACAAGTGTGTCTTAAAGTCAGATGTTGCCAATAAACATATCAGAAGCTTCCAAAGATCACTCATCATATGAGCTGTCCCAAACGGTTTAAAAGCATAGACTTTGCAGAAAGTAATAAAAATGTCTTAAAAATTTATCTCTCTCATTATTCTGGCATTTGGCAAATATAAATGATTTTGCTAATCCTAATTGACCTAAAACAGGTAAGGTTTATTCTGATTTCATGTCATATAGTTAAAAAAAATTGCATATGTGTCTTTTTATATGGTGTATGTAAACTTCTGGTTTCAACTGTATATGACATATAACAGGCCCATGTGATCATCACAAATATGAAAAGAGCATATTTATACATAGATTTTTTTTCAGGTATGTGTGAATAAGGTTTTGCAAGCTCAGTCCAAATACAATATCTGTACTGTAAATTGCCATTGAATATGCATTGCAAATCAGAGGAAATTGCTGTGCAAATGTAAGAGGGTGTAATTGTATATATTTGTGTTTATGTGAGTACTAGGCAGCGGGTTGCTATGGGTTACAATTGTGGGAGTTGCTAAGTCACTGAAAGGAAAGTGTTAACCATCAATTGGTCCCTGATTAGCTACCTAGCTTTCACTGTACCAGCTCCCATGCAACTCTAGTTTCCCCCACCTAACTGGGGAATCAGTTGTCCTCTTTATATATGTCCAGCAGGCGACTGGACATATATATATATATATATATAGAAAAGAGAAGGGGAGGCCAGGGTAAGGACCCCACTCACAGAGGGTGAACAGTGGCCAGAAGAGAACACTGGTCCAGGAGGCAGAGAGTGAATGAGGGGCAGGAGAGGACCCCCAGAGGTACATAGAGGACCTTGGAGAGAGTAGGCCTGAACAGTCGTTCCTGGGTAGTGATCAAGTGATCTGTAGAGAGATCCCCTGGGCTAAGCCGCACTTCAGAGGACTTAAGAGGAGGCTATTGAGAAGGTCCTGTGACACAGTGAGGTGGACTGACAGAAAGAGTCCCTAGTGAAATGTATCATGGCCTAAAAGAGTGTAACGTTCACAAAGTTTCCAGTGCTGTGCGTAAAAGCCTGATCAACCCCTGGAGAATTGTGTTGCCTGAAGTAATTGATCGCCGGTGCACCACACGTCCAACGCTAAACCTCTCCCCACAATCTACAAAAGATCCTGGAGGTTGTTGTTAAGGGCAATGGATGTCGTTTAGCCCCTCCTCCATTTACACATCACAGAAAGCACAGGAACACCTAAATCATCATTTAATACAAGACCCTGCATACAGTAGCCTAAACCCCTTCATCCTGGAAATATATGGATTTAGTACAGAGAGCAGGACACCGAGGTCAACTGCAGTCAAACTTTAATTGTTAAGTTTAATTGTATAAAATATACATGTATATACCTATAATCCAAAATATTGAATTATTTCTAGTTAATGTATTCATTGTTCCTTTAACCCCTTACCTCACCTGGACGCATGGGTACATCCCATGTAAGGTAAGGGACTGGTAAGGGACGTTGTAGCAGGATTGCAGCTAACACTCAGCAGTTACGGTGCGGGATGGTGCAGGCACCATCCCGCACTGTTTAACCCCTTAGAAGGCGCCGCAAAGATAACCGTGGCACCTAAATCAATGAGAAATAGTGGTGGTGCCGAAATCGTGGACTCCCAATTATTGAACATGGCAGTTGGAAGCCTTGTGAAGACTTCAACATGTTTTCTGTTTTACTACATCCTGCCCTAGACAGGAAGTAGTGAAACCACCATCTTTGTACACCCTGATACATTGTCTATACAAAGCATTAGGTTGTAGAAATGATCGCACCTCCTAGTGTTGAAGCACCTTAGAGGGACTCAAAGTTAAAGTAAAAAAAAAAATGTTTTAAAGTGTAAAAACAATTAAAAGTTCAAATCACCCCCCCCCCCCCCTTTTGCCTTTTTACAAATAAAAAAAAAAATAATAAAAAAGTTACACATATTTGGTATCACCCCATGCGAAAAAGTCCGATCTTTTAAAATATAACATCATTTACATCGTAGAAGAAAAAAAATTCCAAACGCCAAAATTATGTTTTCTAGTCATGTCATTTCATGTCCCCTAAAAATCAGAATACATTTCATCAAAAAAGTCCCATGTATTCCAAACTGGCAGCAATAAAAAATACACTTCAGCCTGCAAAAAATTCCCCTCAGTGCAAGTACAAAAAAGTTATTGGTCGCAGAAAATGGCGCCGTGGCACAAATTTCAAGAATAGAAAATGTAACGAAAACCGTACTTCGGTATTGCTTGGTATTGCCAGGATCATATCAACCAGTAGAATACAGATAATACATCATTTTTACCAAAGATTGAACGCCGGAAAAGCAGAACACCTGCAAAGATGGGACAAGTTTTTTTTTTTGCCCCACTTAGAATTTTCTTGCGGTTTCCTAATATATTCTATGGTACGATGAATGACCATTAGAAAGTACATCTTGTCCCGCAAAATAAAAGCCCCCATATGTCTATGTAGGTGAAAAATAAAAAAGTTATGGCTTTAGGAAGACGAGGAGGGAAAAAACGAAGGGCCACGTTATTATGACCGTGGTTGTTTAAGGGTTTAAAGGTAAATGCCAGGAATCTTTTCCAAAAGGAATATTTGCAAATTTAAAAAAAAAAAAAAAACTTCAAAAACTGAATGAATAACCCAATGTGAAATTAATGACCTGCACCTAGCATTGTATGAACAGTCTGTCTAGAACCCAAAAAAAAGCATTTTCTGTGATAGTCTCTCTTAAATTCACAGCATCTTATATTTCACTTTAACAGACATTTTATTAACAGGCTTCTCACTTGGGGCTTATTAGAAGGCTTCAGTGACAATGAAGTGATCACAAAGTGATAAAGTGCTGGGAACCTTATTGATCAGCTAAGGGAAAATGCTGCAGTAAGTGATTAATTTCGCAGCAGCGCCACCTCAGGGGAATGAAGCATTACACAGTGTCCATTTAGATCACCATGTTGTCTTGCAGAATTCAGGACGGGATAGTTCCTCAAGCAAACAGAAAAATCCAGAACTCATCTTAAAAAATAGAACTTTAGTTTATTGTGTCTCAAGTAGAAACATAAAAAAGCACAAAACGATGCACATACTGCAATATGTTTCAGACCTCACACTGGATTCTTAGGCTATGCTTTAAAGAGGAAACAAGTGTGAGCTGTGGATGAAGGTAAATGTGTGTGCACCATAATGTGGCTTCAGAGAATAAAGAGTTTACCTAGTTGAGCAGTTTACCCAGAGGATCAAGATGAATTACAGTTAACTAACTTGTAGCACATTAGCGTGTTATGAACTGACTGTAGATCCTAACCATCTCCTCTCGCAACATGCGCTGCGCGCATAAATACAACTAGGCAACACATCAAACGAATTATAAAATACCTGAATATCTCATATCGATGTGTAACAAAGGAGCAGCATTCCGTTCTATATGCTCCCAAGTCCACATCATATTTTGGATACTTACTATTGAGGGTAAGTACCCACAGTGCCTCTCGATTTGACAGGCACTTCCTCTGATCCCCGCTATCAGCGAGTCTATATACCTTTTCAATTGATAGAACCTTAGGACCATCTATAATGACCCGACTGATGTCATTCTCCAAATAGGAGCTTTAGAGGGGTGTGTGTGTGTACAACGTCTCTTAAATTAGGACTAGAGATATATTGTTGTGCTCTCCCGAATTCTTTCTGATGGTTGTATGCAATCTGGATGTACTGAGTCTCACCGCTCACCATAGGTTGCTCATTTCACAATAGTTAAAATATAGGATAGAGACTCAAGGGCAGCTTTGTTTAAATACTGGCACCAATCCAAATGAGATCAATCATTCAAGTCTGATTCAACTTGTTGGAATTGGACTTATGATGTTTCACAATAAAACTCGGTGTCATGTCATTGTCGTTATTGAAAGATCTTATGGTGATGAATCACCAGCCCTGCTCTAAGATGTTTGAGCGTCGCTCATTAGTGCTCGCTCATATACAACAATGGTAGGTATTTGCATTTTAAAGGGGTTTTTATCAAAAGGTAAAATGCACTGCACAGGTTGCACACTCACTCAGCTATATTCAAAATTTCCATAGAAGTGAACAGAGAGGATGGTCATGAGTGTTGCCCTCTTTATTATGAGAGATGGGCGAATTGATTCTAACGAAGTGGAATTCGTTTAGAATTTCAGGAAATTTCGATTTTCTGCACAAAAGTCGAAGTTTGGAGTATATTTGCGGGAACGAAGCGTGTTTTTAATGATAAAATGGCCGCAAGCACATGGCGTTTACATGGGCAAAGAAACTCTGGGAGGAAAAGAAATGGAACACCCTCAATGACATGGCAGTGATGAAGCCAATCAGAAGTTCACGCGGGGATTCTTGTGACGTCAACGCACTATGTAAAGTTCCGGACGGCGACGCTGGCTGCTCACACTCCTCTCTATGTGCCGTGCTGCAGCAGCTGCTGCTGCAGAGATCTCACACAAAAGAAATGTGTTTTTAACAGCGATTTTTTTTGGGGGGGTGTGTTCATGCTTTGTTTCAGAGACTGCTCCTCTTCCATTTAATTTTGCAATCAGTTTGTGACGGTATTGTAAATGACAGTCCTTTGGTGGGGTCAAATTCTGCTCTATCTACTTTTTAATCCCATTGGTCAGAATGCTGGAGACACATTGAATATCCAAGGGTTGTCTAAGGCTGTTTGAGCTTTTGTATTCAGTAAAAGAAAAGGTCTTTTTTTACCACGCCTCATATCAGTTATTTTTTTCCTGCTGAATTTTGTAGTGCATTTCTATCCATGGGTTATTAAGCCGGTTTGTGCTTTTTTTATTCGTAAAAGAAACGGGCATTTTTACAAGCCACATATCCCAGTTAACTCTTTTGCTGCTGATTTTCTGTAGCGCAAGAATTTATATCCAAGGGTTTAAATTAAGCATGTTTTGCTTTTGTAGTCAGTAAATTAAACGGTGTTTTTAAAGCCAAGCGAGGGAAATTTTTTCCTGGTGATTTCTGTTATATATAGCAAATTTATATCCAAGGGGTTAATTAATACATGTTTTTGCTTTTGTGTCAGTAAAATACACAGCGTTTTTACACGCCAATACCAGAGTTAATTTTTTTCCTGCCTGGTGATTTCTGTAGCGCAATTTATAATCTAGGGTTGCCTATTAGTGGGTTCTTTTGGAGTCTAATCTTTGGTGTGTATTTATAAAATACAGATATTCTTCATTAAAGAGAGTCTGTAAATTTTTGAACAAACAGTATGTCAGACAAAGTGGCGGTGCAGGCTCTTCACATGCGGAGTGGCTTTGTGGCACGTAACAATTCCTGGAGCAGGCCCAGGTCGCAGCACCTGTAAGGGGATGTCGCAGCAGGGGGGACTCGGTGAGGCCAGAACTGCCGGTGTCATCTAGCGGCCGTGTCTTGACCAACATCCAAGAGTTCTGGATTGGTTGAACTTGGTCATCCACTTCCTCCCAGGATGACATCTAACAACCCCAGCTAAAGAGTCGGTGTGGGAACGTCAGACACCAACCTTAGTTGGCATGGCCCGGGGTGTGGGTCAGCGACCACCTGTTCTCAACCGCCCTTCTTTTCCATCCGGTTCCCTCAGCAGAGATCTACTATTTGGTCTGGGCTCAGCGCCCACTTACTGTGAGGATGAACAATTTGAGGACAGTCAGCATGTTACTTGGTAGTGAAGATATGGGGCCGATGTCCCCCTGCTTCTTGCACAGTAGGTGGCAAAATATGGATGTGGAGAGAGGCACTGGGGAAGTCATGTTGTGAGGGGGTCAGCCTCTGCATACCAAGACCGTTTGAGGAGGACAGCAGTGATGATACAACAATAATTGATGATGATGTAGCGACCCAATTGGGAGCCGGGTGAAGCATAGGGTTCATCATCGTCAGGAGAAGAGGTGTCAGCTTGCGTGTCAGGCTAGCGGTACGCAGCCTGCAAGGTGGTGTAGGGTGGCCAGTGAGTCAGCAGGGTATGCAGCAGTTGAGGTCAGGAGCCAAATGGCCTCAGGTCAGAAAACCTCCGATCCGTCCAGGTCCAAGAAAGTAGCGGCAACAGGAGCTCAGCGACGAGGCCAGCAGCAGCAAGTAGTAAATCACTCAGTGTGGGGCGTTGGCGTTTAAAATCGCTACTCTACGAGTGTGGCAGTTTTTTGCCTAAGACACCAGATGGAGCCGAATAGGGTATTTGTAGAATCTGTGGGCAGAATAGTGAAGCCTGGCCATGGAGCTAATGTTGGCACACGGCCTGTGTCAAAACATGCAGCGTCACCATTCGGTGACCTGGGAGAAACGATGTCATAGGTGTGTCCATCCTGCGCCCGCAGCAAACAGCAGCAGCACCCGTGGCACGCTTGCCATTTCAGCCAGACCAGGCCTACACCACCTCTGCAGAAGGGAGCTGTTTCTCTTTGCCATTCATTCTCCCGGTCCAGATGCTCCTGCTCCTCACTATCATGGCGCCACCAGTGTTCAAAAAGGGATTGCAAAGAGACAACAAGTATGCGTCCTACCATCCTAAGTGCAGAGATGCTGACCGTGCCCCTGTCAAAGTTGATGGTACTGCAGTCCCTCCTTTCCAAAATTGTGGACTCTGCACGTTCAGAGAACAATGGCTGGTGTTGCCGAGCTGAGGTGGAGAGTTCAAGCATGTAATTTCTTTCCAAAAAGGCAGTACCAGCCCTTCACATATATGTAGAAACAGAAGGTGGGCCAGTCCTTGAGTTTTATCGGTTTGTTCCAAGATGCACGGCAGCAGCGCAGCTTCTGGATCTGTAACTATGTCAGGGCCAGTAAAATGTTCTCTTTACGGCCCCACTAGTGAATGTGCTTCCTGCCAGCACACATCAACTTGGGACAGGAGACTGCCGACTTTCTCCTCCACATTGTAAAACTGCTGCTCCTGCGCCAATGTCAGCCTCCTCCTCGACCACCACCGCCATCTCAGCCTCCACAAGTACTGCTCCATCATACTTCATGTGTAGGGCACAGCGGTGTCATGCAGTTCTACACCTGGTTTGCCTCGCGAATGAAGTCACACAGGGGAGGAACTACTCCAGGTTATGCGGCAAGAAATAGATTTGTGGTTTTCTCCACACCATCTGCAAATCGGAACCATGGTGATGACCAATGGGAGTACATGGTGTCCGCGCTGCACGAGGAGGGATGGTCCGATGGGCCCTGCATGTGCGCTTTTGTATTCAATTGGTTGTGAAAAAGTTTTACTGAAGTCTTCCACCGATCTTCAGAAGATTCTGAAATGGCTAGGAAACTGTGCTTGCACTTAATCCATCCTACAAAGCAGGACAACCTCCTCGAGTATGCAGCGCAGAATGGCCTCCCCCAACATGCTGATATGCGATGTTTCCCACCTGCTGGAATTCCAGACTGCAAATGTTGGACCGACTGTATGAACAGGAAAAAAGACCATTATTGAATTTTTTGATGATCCAGAACGACAGGAGTACCCCCTGTGTAACTTTTAAGTCAGCCAAGGGCAGCTCATGCGTGACACCTGCCGTGTGCTGAGACCATTTGAGGAGGCAGTCGCCAGTCGCCAGGACTACGGGATGAATAACGTCATTCCACTGCTTCATGTCCTGGAACAGATGCTGAAAAATCTGTCTGGGCAGGGGACTGGAGGTCGTGGCGAACTACATCTCGCGGCACTTGATTCTGGTGGGGACTGTACAGGAGGAGGAATTAGAGCACAAGCATTTGTTTGGGTTAAATGAGTGGTTTTTCTACCCTGGTGACAGGAGTGGAGGAGCAGGAGAAGCTGGAGGAAGAGAAGTGGAGATAAGGAAGACGAGGCAGATTAACCCAGCAACCGTGGGGCAGTATACAGAGGAGATGGAGGACGGAAGTCCCTCAGAGTCATTGTGCACATGGCCACAGCATGTGATTTGCCTGGCTATGACCGCCGAATGTCACCATCCAGCAAGGGATGACCTTCTGGCTCTCGACCACTTGGACCCCTTGCTACCATCCATACATTGGAGCCTTTTTTTCCAGCTGCTGAGAGGGAGGACAAACTCAAATTTCTTTAGAGAATCCTCCGTAGTTTGTTGGCCGCTGCCTATGTGCAGCACTGTCCATCATCTGACAGGTCTGACTGGGGGAGAGGGGGTGTTCCTCAGCGGACACGTACCACTGCCACAGCTGCTGTGGGAAGGTGAGGAGGGAGGTACGAGCAGTACCAGCTCCATCAGCAGCAACCTAACTCTGGAGTCACTGATGAGCAGCATTTCACCAGCCTAGTGAGGAAGGCTCAGTCGCCAGCAGCAGCCAGGACTGGAGCAGAACCCTTGAACCAACAAGGTGGTGGCCTTTGGACAGCTACTCTGCCACCACAGTTAGAAGTTCAGTGGACTACTGGGCAGCCAAATGGATGTTGGTCGGCCGCAACTTGCGAGTTTGCAGTGGGAGAAGCTGTTCTCCCGGCCAGTAGTGGTGGCATCAGAAGGGTTGTCCAGTGCAGCGGGGCCATGTTACCAAGGTGAACCGCTTGTCCACGGAAATGTGGAGAGACTGTCATTTGTTCAAGAATGAATCAGGCGTGAGTGGCCAGGATTTCACAAACTAATGCCTTAGGCATCAGAGTACATCAGCCATGACAATCTCACCAATACTTTGAGAAATGAGTCTGGATTCAATTCTACCTTGCCTCAGCCCACTATGCTGATGCCGCGACCCGCTGATGCCACACAACTTCTGCCAGTTTCTCCATTTGCCTACTCTCCATCTTTACAGGGACTGGTATTGCCACCCACCTCCACACACTGTCATTGTGCCACTTATGACCTCATGTGCTAACTGCTGTTGCTTTTCCGTGGACCTCCACACTCTGTCATTGTGCATCTATGGACTTCATGCTGCTGTGTGCTGCTGCCGTGACCTACCACACTCTGTCATTGTGCCACTGTGCCCCAAGCACCCCAAGCATCGTGGCAGTATACAGTGGAGATGGAGGCAGGGAGTGCCTCAGAATCACTTGCGGCACTTGGCCGCAGCATAATGATTTGCCTGGCTTAGTGACAGCCCGAAATAGTGACCTATCGGCAGAGGATGGACTTCTGATCGGTCTCCCACCCTCTTGGACCCTCGCTACCGTCCAAAATGGAGCCTTTTTTCCAACTGCTGAGTGGAGGGACAAACTAAATACTATAGAGAAATCATCTGTGTCAGTTTGCTAATGTTCCGTATCCATTTTTGACCCCCAAAAAGGCAATTCTACCTCATCAGCTTCATCATAATACCTAAAAAGTTCCAACGCAGTTTATTATGAAGAATAAACGTGGCTGTTTTGAAGCCAGTTTCTGCGTGGACACAATTTGTTCAATTGCAGCGTATGGAACTTGAACCTGAAGGAGACCCTAAACTACAGTGAATGTTTTAGGTGCTTATTTTACATTCCAGTGCCATTAGTGATGGAATTTAGTACAAAAATGGAATGGGAAAGCAAAAGCAAAAATGGTGAAAAACTGGCTTTGGATGAGCTTTTCAGTATGAAGAGAATGTGAATCATATGTCCAACTTACAGAAAGTTAAAAACGCCTTCCGGGGGATATGAAATATAAATAATAATCATCTTTAGAGCCTATAGAGAAAGCGTTTCCTTTAGCCTCGTCTGTCATATCCGTTGTACCGTTACTTTTCCTCCGTCCTTGACGATTCTAGCCGGCTGTCTGAACTTTCACTCTGTCCCCGACTTCGAGTTAGCCTTTAGATTTTGTATCCTCGATACACCTCGGCTGCCACCGCAAGCAAAGTATTGTCAGGGTTGCGACTCTGGTAGACTCACACCAGCAGCAAGTCCATCCCGCTTTGCGGTGGGCTCTGGTGGAAAACCGGAAACTACTTAGATTCTGCTTCCCTGGCGTTGGCTATTGCATTGTCCCTTACTGTGCTGAGTACCTGTGGCGGTCCAGTAACCTACTACTGTCTTCTTTGACGCTTATCGTAGGATCTTAGCCCTCAGCTTGTTTTCCAGCTGGCGCTGCCATATCAGGCTGCATTCCCGTTCAGTTTTTTGGTCAGTTTTGCCCCCGTACAGTGCCCCGTGAATTTTTAGAGTGAAGCGATTATAAGAGCTGGGACGGCAGGTCATGTGCTTGGTATACTAAAAACACAGCATTGTATGAAGACCAAACCAAGCTCCCCCTGCATATTTAAGCAGAGCACAATGTTCTACAGCACCCTACAGGCTCTAAGCAGCCAGAAAACAGCTGTTTTATAACGCAAAAAGAATTTTGTCGGGTAATTCGGCGAATCGCATTTTTGAGAAATTCGCCCATATCTATTTATTATACACGGTCATGCAACCTGTGCAGCGTATTTTTCTTTGTGATCAGATCCCTTTAAACCTACAAGAAATATTTACTATATTGAGTGACGAAAAAAAGTATTTTGCAAGGTTCAACAGGACCAACATGGAGTTGTAAGGTTCAAATAGGGGCATGGAGATTGTAGATTGTAAGCCCTCGCGGGTAGGGTCCTCTCTACCTATGTATGCGATTTGTCATTTATCAACTTATACTTTGTACTCGTTGACTTATGTTATGTATGTACCCCCCTCGAAGTACTGCGCCTCTGGAATCAATGGTGCTTTAAAATAAATAATAATAATAATAATAATGGAGAGAAGCCTTGGTCTAAATGGACTTTCTACACGGTACATCTAACTCGGTTTGTAAGTAGGATGTCAAAAAAAGAACAATAACATAGCTCATATGGCAAGTGAACACCAAATTTTCCTGGTGGTCATTTATTTAAGACATTAAATATGGTACGGAATATACAGGATGCCTCTAAACGAGGAGAGCATAGTTACACAGCTGGCACACAATAAGAGATTTTATTTTTAAGGAAAAGGGCTGGATTTTTCTATGTTTTTATAAAGATTGCACCATCCTTAGAAGGTACCATTTCCCTGCACCGCCAAATATTATTAGACAACAGTGCTACAAGATCGTGAAGAGAGCGGACTTATGTATGGACTTTTTCACAACACAGGTCCTCTATTCTTCCCTCTGGCCAAGAGATGAGGATACTAGACAGGGGATAGCCTCTTTATTATTTCCGATTTCCCTAATAGAGTGTATATAAATGGGTTTTCTGAACTGTACAACCTCTTTAATAATATTAAGCGATGCTGGAATTGCTGCAGTGTTTTAGGTTAGAAGTGTTCACCATAATTAAGCACTGGCATTCTATATCATAAAAACAGAGCATAATTTCCAATATCATTAGTCCCACAGACGTAGAGTATTCTATTAATTCTATTAATGAATGTTATGATAATTTTAAAACTAATTAAGGCAGTGCAATTGGTTTTAAAGTTTATTGCCTGTCCTAAGTTTTGTTTTTTTAGTTTTATTTTTCAAGAAAGCAGACTAAATTAGGTTGTACTCTTTCTCCTTTAGATGTGTCATAAACATTTATCTGGATACCCCTTCAATCTATCAACGCTTTATGAATTATTTTCTCCTTGTGCCACGGTCCATGCCATGACCCTCGTTCCGGACTGTGGACATGGCCGTGTCCCCGCTGCAATCCTGCCTCCGTGCTCGCCACGGTCACTGCTGTGGTCCGCGGATGTGTCCATGTGGCCGTTTCTGTCCCCTGTTTTCTGTACTTGCTGCTGTGTTCCTGTTGTTGTACTCACCTCTCCTCTTTCCTGCTCTTGTCTTCGATCATGTCTGCTCATCCTTGGGTGCGCTCATCTGGTTTTAAAGGGACAGTGTACCAATTACCAGTCCAATGACCTATGACCTCCTGTGATTTAAGGCACTTCCTGCTTTTGCTTCAGGGTCAGTTCATGATTGTCAATCTAAGCTTCTGACCTCTGGTTCCTGTTCCTGCTGTTATCTGTTGTTATGCCTGTCTGCTACCTGTGTATGTTTAGCCCAGCTGTTACCTGCCTTCATGGCAGCCTGATACCTGTTTTCCTGTTTCTGCTGTTACCTGCCATTCTGCCTGTCAGCTACCTGCCTTGGAACCCCAGCCCTTTTTTTTTTTTAGTCTAGGTTTAAACACTCGCCGTGTCCTGAGATGCTGTTATGCACCTATGTTCGTGTACCTATGTTCCTGCTGTTACCTGCCGTTGCACCAGTCTGCTAGCTACCCGGGACTGTCTACCTGTCTACTGTTACACCAGCCTGTGAACCGTCACCTCTGCCTGTACCAGTGTTTCCCCCACGGTCCTGCACTCCGGATGTTCACACGAGTGCCAGCGTAAGAGATAGTGCCAGGGGGAGTATCTCAGCAGCTCTCAGCCATCTGGCTTGCAGTGGGGCTCAGTGAGACATGTGGCCTTGATTCCGCTCCCTGGCATGATCTGCTATAACATCTATGCTCACAGTGGCCCAGAGGATCCACTACCTGGTGTCCATGGTGTCAGTCCTAGACGACCCCGTGAATGTGACATAGAGATTGGATTATAGTGAGTCCAATATAAGGGAAGTCATAGGTGGGTTGGTGTCCAGTATGATACCTTCATTGATTCTACATCTTTGTTACACCCTTAAATGTTATAATTGCCTCAACAACACTCTCCAACCAATAAACTAGGGATGGTAATTGCATCTTCTAGAGTCTCCTGTCTTTGGGCACCAAGTATGGGCCCAGGGATGCAAACTCTGGCTGCCAGGGGAACCTGTTTTTGTAGCGGCAACCAAACATCCCTAATACCAGCTCTGCCCAAGGGTCTACATTACACTCACAACCCTATTCTCGGGCACTAACAGCAGCAGTTTGAAGTTATTTAAACCCTTAAGGACCCAGCCTGTTTTGACTTCTCTGACACAGCCCTATTTTTTGAAATCTGACATGTGTTCAATTTATGTGAGGAATAACTTTTTGTCAACTTTTACTATCATGTGATTCAGAGATTGTTTTCTCGTGACACATTGTGCTTTCAGTTAGTAAGTAATTTTTATCCATACATTCTTGTTTGTTTGTGAAAAAATATCAAAAATTTCATTGAAAATTTGGAAGAAAATTTGCGTTTTTGAAGTTGCAAAAATTTCTGCGTGCAGACAGATAAGTATTCACCACAAAATAGTTTATAACTAGCATCTACCATATGTCCACTTAGGTTGCTATTTTTATATGTCTTTTTTTTTTTTTATCGTCATAGAGGCCTTAGAAATTTTTTAGTAGTAATTTCTCCATTTCAAGAAATTTGCATTTATACATTTTTTTAGGGACCACTCCAGTGTTGACGTGGCTTTGAGGGGCCTGATGTTAGGATACCCCATAAGTGACGCATCTGAGAAAACTAGACCCCTTAACGTATTTACAACACTATTTAGGAAGTTTGATAACCCTTCAGATATTTCACAGAAATTAAAGCAACGTGGAGGTGAAATTTCTTAATGTCGCTTTTTTGCGATTTTCAATATTTATCCATTATTCATGGAAAACGGTATAAATATGACTAGTAAATGCAACTTAATATTCAATTCCCCAGGTCTGCAGTTTTTAGAGATATCCCATATGTGGCCCCTAGTGCATTATTTGGCTCACCCATAAGCCCAGAATAGGAGGAGCACCTTACTATATCTGGGTTCATTTTCAATACGGTTTTTATTGAGGCTACATTTCAGGTTTGGGGACACCTAAGGTGCTAAAACTTAATAAAAACCCCTATATAGAACCGCATATTGGAAACTACACCCCTTAATGAATATATCCCAGGGGGTTGCTTTGAGTAATTATACGACCCCAACAGGCTGATTCACTAAATTTTTTGTAGCTTAAGGCTTGTGAAAATTTTTAAAAAATTTTTTTCAATAATCTGCAATTTTAGCTTAAAATGTGTTCATATATACATGGAAATCCTGGAAAAAAAGAACCCTTAAAACTTTGTTAAGCAATCTCATTCCATGTTCGGCAATACTTCATGTGGGGTGTAAACTGCTGTTTGGGCGCATTGGCCAGGGCGATAGTGAGGGGAGCGCTATTTGGCTTTTGAACTCGCAGATTTTGTGGGGCATGTCGCATATTGCAAAGCCCCCAAAGTGCCAGGAACATGCGAAACCTTCCAAAGTCGCCCCCATTTTGGATTCAACACCATCAGGGCATCTCATCTTGGGTGGTT
This sequence comes from Phyllomedusa bahiana, assembly GCA_025379985.1. Lineage (NCBI taxonomy): Eukaryota > Metazoa > Chordata > Amphibia > Anura > Hylidae > Phyllomedusa > Phyllomedusa bahiana. The sequence continues at coordinate 7,689 of JAODAL010043291.1, read as the reverse complement.
TGTATGTGCATTTTGGATGCACAGGTGTTTACATAGTTTTTTTTTAGCAAATTGGGCATTTGTTAAATGGGAAGGAAAAACGCAGTTTCGGTCATTGGTTTTTTGAGTTTAAATTTATACTGCATTCGCCGCTGCAGTGTAATGATTGTGATAACTTTGACATATGGGGTTCGATTCGCAATTGACAGTGATATAGATTTTTATATATGTTTTTTTCTGTTTTATTACTTTTTACACAGTAGAAATACGTCTATAAAAAATTGCTTTTTTATGTTGTCCTATTCTGACAGCCATAACGTTTATATTTTGCTGTGTGCAGAGCTGTTGTATTGGGCTTGATTTTTTCTTTGCGGGCTGAGTTGAAGTTTTTATTGTACCTTTATGGAGAGTGCATGATGCTTTTTATTAAGTGTTTTTCTAGAGATTGTTTTTGAACAAAATACAGCCAAATCTTGTAGTGTTTTTTATTATTATTTTTTATAGCTCTGGTCACTGTACGGTATATATGCATGGTAGCTTTATAGCAGGGTCAATACGATGTACACCGATACCCGCAATTTGTATATTTTTTATGTTTCGCTTAACTGCTTTTTATACATTGGTACAACTTTGGCGTTTCTAGGAGTTTTTGATCGCTTTTTTTTTTCCATTTTATGTGCTGCTGGGAATGACACTAATCTTAAATTCTGTGAATTGTTTTTTTTTGTTTTTTTACGGCGTTTCACCGTAATAACTTCACTAGGGATTGTTCTGGGACCCCCCACTATATATGTTATACATATATGTTTTGACAAAGGACCGGGAGGGTACCGGGTCCCACATTGTGGCTAACAAAGGGTGGGACTATTGGTTGGTTAAGTTAGGGATCTTTATAATTTTTGATAGAATCCTTGTGTGTTGTGAGGACCGGGATCCGGGCACGGCCGGGTGGCCACGGCTGTGTAGTCTTTGTGCGGATTGGTGGGACTCCCAACCAAGCATAGAAACACCAAATGTTTAATCTGTTCAAAAGAGCAAAAAGTTGCCTGAAGAGGAGATGAGGACTGTCAAGGGAGATTGTTTGTAGGAAAAAGGAAAACAAAATATGTTATTACATGCTATGTAAATGTATAAGTTGGTCGGGGATTGCCAATGAAGGGCAGATTGCAGCCAATCCAGTGGCAGGAGTAAAGGGAGTTTGAGAGGAAAATTGTCGATAAATATATGGGATGGCTGGAGATGCACAGGCTCCCTCCGAGAAGGCTTAATTGTTTGCAAAAAGAAGGCTTTGTGGAAGTAGAAGGCAGTGGCGGAGATGATAATGATGACAAACTGTATGGTTATATGAAAAGTGTTGTTGAAAGTGATAGTTTGTGCAAAGAAGCCACTGCGCCACCGCCCTATAATGGCGGCGCTGGCGGACCCGAGGGGTGGACTGTGTGCATGGGAAAAGCAAAAATCCTTAGCCAGAAGGATTGTAGTAGTTGTGGGGCTCCAAAACTCCGCCCCCTAAGGGCTAGTCCAGAAACTCGCCCCTAGCCCGCACCCCTATACCCCTTGGGTTACATCCCAGGACAGTTATTATCAGGGACCTCTGCTGTTGGTCCCTCCCCCCAGTGGTCCCTGTAGTCACACCCCAGGCCACCCGCCCCCAGCACCCGATACACCTGCCCTTGTACCAGTCATGTTGTAGGAGGTTGCTGAAGAAACAGGAGGAAACGCCCCTCGACCGCCAAAGGCCCGGGAAAAACCTCTGGAGGGGGGGTGATGACCGAAGTGCGTGGTCACCTCCCCCGTTCTCCTTCATGGTGGGGATTCCGGGGAGTATGGGTTTTTGGCTCCTGATCATTGTACACCCCTCAAGGTGATTGTCTTACAATGAAGAGAGAATGGGAAACCTAAGCTTAGTTGCATGTTGTCAACGGAAAACTGGTGGGACAGGCAAGTGTATTTTCCCATAGGAATGGGGGTATTCTGGACCATAGGGTCTGGTTGCATTGTTAACCCTGCAATACCCTCAATTGTCACATCGAGGGGGATTGGCAGAGACCCTCACAGATGGAAAAGCTGGTTTAGGAAGCACCAACCAAGTTTGTGGTAGAGAATCTAGAGATAAGGGGAGAGTAGATAGCCGGGTCCGCTATTTCCTCAGTGCAGGAGATCTTCCTTGTATGTTTCGTAATTCATGCTGTGGGTCCAAAATTTTACAGCGGTAAGGTTGGATGACAATGAAACTACCCTGCTCACATCTGCTGTTGCCAATTCTTTACTTTTGATGAGTGAAGTGGAGGGATGGAAGGATGACAGGTCGCGATCCGTCTCTCTCCATGAATCTCCTCGGTGGTCTTTATAAGTTTCCTTTACTTGTGAATGTATTAGGGTTCATCTGCATGCATGTACAATTTTATTTACCAAAAATGAGCAATGTAATTTAGATGAGGTTAGGATTGTTTCTTCCTCACCAGGGCTTACAGCTGACTTGTGAAAGAAGGGTTATAAAGGACTTTGAGATGTTTCACAGGAAAATGAACCCCCCCGTTACAGGTCAAATAGCCGTCTGTACCCCATGTACCCAAACCACCAGTGGAGTAGTCACTTGATGATCCTCAAGCAGACTTCCACTGCCCTTTGGTATGTTGCTTTTCCCCCCAAACAGATAGATTGCCTACCCAGAAAATTCCCAGACCCATAAATTCCCATGCAGTTTTAAAAAATTTTTGCCCAAAAACCCAGGCAAATTATGGGGCAAATTGGGGAAAGTTTTTAAAAGCCCCTGGTGCTTGTCAGAACCTCTGATGATTATCCCCCCCCAATCCGGGAAATTTTCCTAAAACCCTTCGGAAATTGATATATTTTTTTTTTGGTTTCTGGTTTTCCCTTTTGTGACCAGTTTCAAGTTTGGGGCCCACAGCCCCTGCCTAATTTAAACTCAAAAAAAACCCGGGCTTTAAACCCAAAGGGTGGGAGGTTTTGGCAGCGAAGTTTCATTAGGGGGGGGGGGGAGCCCGCCCGGGGTGGAATGTGTTGATTCATAGAAAAACAGGGAAATTTCTTAAAAACTGGGCCTGAGTGGTTAGGGAGCTGGGGATTTGGGCCATGTAAAGGGTCCTAATAAACCCCCGTAGGCCCCGTATATGACAGAAAGGAACCCCAGATAAAAAAATTAGGGGATCCTTCGATCACCCATCGGGGTTTGCTCTTAGCGCTCCCGCAGGGTCCCCCAAAGAGGACATGCCTAAAGCTCCATCTCATTACCTTGGTTTCAGCGGGTATCTAGGGGATCCCCCAATTTAGAATGTGTAAAACTGCATTTAATGCCTATTATGAAATTTATCATAAAGGGCCTTCCCCCCCGGGGGTCCAGTCTCCTCTGACATACTTAGCTGTATTGGGGTAGAGGGTGCATTCAAAAAGTGCCCCTCCCCCGTCCAAATTTTAATTTCTGGTCCCTTTTGACTTGATGTTTCCCCGTTTCCCTAGAAATCAGAAAAATTTTTCCCTGGGGGAAAATTTTCTTTTTGGGAAGGGGACCTTTCGGGCCCCAGGATGGAAAATAAGGTGTTAACCCCCCCAAGAAGGTTTTTTTGGAAATTTTTTTTTAACCCCCCAGGTTTGGGACCCCGGGGGCATTCCTGAAGATGGGATAAGGGGGGTTTCCCCCCGTTTGTCCCCTTTAGGGCCTTTTTGGGCCAAACATTTTTTAAGGGGTATTTTGTCCCCTAAATTTTTGGAAAAAAAAAGGGGAAAACCCAAGTTTCCTTTTTAAACTCCATTTTACCATACAGGCCCTTACCCAACCCCAAACTTTTTTCCCCGGGAAGCCCGTTTACGATGTTGGGACAAATGCCCAAAAGGGTTTTCCTCTTTTTGTGTCAGTTTTTTTCCTTTCCAAAGGTTAAAGGAGGGCCCGGGCCCTTTTTTCCCCAAAAGGGGTAAACCCCCCAAATACCCTTTGGGAGCCCTTTTTCGGGGAAAAACCCCGGCTGGGAAAATTCAGGAATTTCCCAAATCCCTTTTAAAAACTAAAAACCGGTTTGGGTTTTTCCCTAATTTTTTAAAAAAATTGGAAAAAATTTTAAATCACCCCCATGTAAAAAACACGCTGGGTTTTTGGGAAGGTTCTAACCCAAAAACTCCCAAGAATGCAAGTGGGGAAACCAACGCCCCCTTTGGGAAAAACCTTTATTTCACCCCATTTCCGTCTGGATTCCCAGTTCCCTTTTCCCTTTTTTTAAACGGGGCCCGGGCCCAACCCCCGGGGCGGGGGGAAGGCTGTTCCCAACCCCGGGGACAGTTTTCTGGATAAGACCCGGAAAAAAGGGGTTTTCCGGGGAAACATGAGGGTAATTATTCGGGCCCCCCCTGATTTGGGCTGCAGCCCTAAAACGACCTTCCAAGTGTTTTAACCCAATCTGCGGCCACCCCTCCCCCTTTAAACACCCCTTTTTAACTGCCCCCCTTAACCAAGCCACTCTTCTTCCTACACGGGGGGGAAAAAAACAGAAGTGGACTTTGCCCCAAAAGATGACCACCATGTTTGTTTGAAGCCTTACAAGTAAACTGCTGCCCATTTCACAGTGGTGACGAAAAAACCCCCCCCAAGCAAAATTTAACCTTGGCGATTTTTTAAAAGTTTTTGCTACTGAAAAGGGGAATTTTCATACAGGTTTTGCAAAAAACCCACAGAAGATGAAAACCCTTTCTGGGCAGAAGCATTCCCCCGCACTTTTCAGCTCAATTGGGGGAATTACAAGCTCGGGAAGGGAAGGGCCTGAAAAAGGGGCTGAAGGAAAAACGGGTTCAATAATGGACTGATTTCAAGATTTCCCTATGGAATGCACATGATTTTGGGCTCATTTGGAAAAATTAGAGGATCATCCAGCAGCGGAAAACCCTGTGAAGCATGCGGGTAAAATCAAATCCTTGTTTGGTTTCCCCTTTAAACTCCCCACAAAGGTGGGCCCTTTTAAAAGGTTAAAGCCCATGGAAAAGTGAAAGACAAACAGACGGGGCCGGGGACCAAGCCGAAAAACCCAGCGTTTTGGTGTAGTGTCCCCAAGTGGCTGGATCCTGAACCATTTGGTAACAACCAGGGGCCCAGAGGAAGGAATTCATTTAAAACAACGGGAAAAAGAAAACCCCAACCCCTTGATTGGAAGCCGGCGGGGCCCCCTCAAGAAAGAATATCAGCAGAACAAAAATCGGGCCAACTGCAAAGGAGAAAAAAACAGGGGAAAGAAAGTTGGGCAACTCTCGAAAGAGGAATTTGGAAGTGAAAAGGCCTTTGTCTGTTTACCTAAAAGAATTTTACCCTGCAATTGCAGCCTGGGCCCATGGAGTACTCATCGGGGGAAAGAATCAGGCACTCGGGCTATGTGCGGGAATTTTGTCCCAATGCTCCGGGAAAATTTCTTTTCCAGGGAATTGCACCCTTTTAAAATCAAGAGGGCACCATTTTGCCCCACCTGAAACCCCTTTTCCCCCACTGCTCAAGTCCCTTATGAAACCCCTGGCAAAACCCGGACCCCCCTTTCCAAAGGTTTCAAGTGGACCACATCCAGATGTAAGAGTGGGAAGTTTGAATATGTTCGGGTTTGCAGTAGACTTGTTTTAAGGATGGCCAAAAACCTCCCCCAGTGCCAACAGGGCCCTTAAAAAAGAAAAGGGAAAAAGAAGTTGTTTTACTGAAATAGCTTGTCATTTTGGAACCCCTCAGGTGATCGAGTCAGACCAGGGTCCAGCTTTTCTTTTCCCTCGGTTTTCCGGATTTTGGGGAACATGTTGGGGGTAGTTTTTGGGCCTCCACACGCCCTTTACCCCCCCAAAAGCTCTGCGGGGGTAGGGAAAATAAATGGAACTTTCAAGAAAAAGTTGTCAAAAATGACTGCTGAGCCCCCCCCTTGCCTGGCCGGGAAATTCCCCCAATTGTTCTATACCACGTTGGGGGCACACCCCAAAAGAAAAAACAGGGCCAAAACCCATTTGAGATACTGTTTGGAAAGCCTCCTTTGTGTTGAAAATTTAGGGAGCATGGTTGGGGAAAAATTTGTTGGGTAGGACTGTACAATTTGTGATGGAATTTTCCCAAAAAGTTGGTTTAAATTTTCATGCTGCAGTCTCTGCTTGTCTTCCCGAATTTTACCAAAAGGGGAAACGGGGTGCATGATTTCAAAAACCCGGGACCGGGGTGTATATAAAGAAAGGGACATTTCGGGGAAAATTTCCTGGAGAACCCGATTTGAAGGGCCCCATTTTAGGTTATCCCGATTACCCCCCGGCAGTGAAATTGGAGGGAAAACCCACATGGATTTTGCTTTTTCATTGTAAAAGGGAACCCCGTGACAAAAATGATTGTGTATTCCTTTTATTTGTTTTTTTCCATAGCAAAAAAACTGGAGTTTTGGGATGATAGGTGAAAAATGCTGCCAACCCTTTTTCCCGGGAAAAAACAAGGAGTGAATGGAAAAACACTTCGCCCTAGGTAAGATAAAGAATTTTTAAAAAGGGAAATCAAAAGGGGAATTAAGGGGTGGATATTCCTGGGCCTCCTGGTGACTGGAAAAAGGGCGGAGGTGGAAAAAGGGTGGGGTTTTTCCAAGCAAGTGGGCATGTAATTTCTGGTTATATGGTGGGGTTACTGTTTTTTTCTGGCTGCTGCTTCCCCCCCTACAAAAAACTATTTGGGCCCCCCCATGCTGCAGGAGGGCCCCCTCAGGAACTTTCCTTATGCTGGAAAAAAGAACCTTTAATGTTTTGATGATGTGGGGAAATTTCCAAAAGGTATTCCCCCCACCTATCAGAACCCCCTTTAAATATGAACCAAGGGTTAACTCTTTATTTAAAAGGGGATCAAGGGGAAAACCCCACCCCGGTTGGGAGGCCCCTGGGGGTTTTCGTTTTTGAATTCAAACCCCCTAGGGGGGTTTTTCACAAACCCTTCCGGAAAAAATCCCCCACCCTTACCCCCCGTGTGGGGCAGTTTTCCAAAGGGCCCCTTTCCATTTTTGTTTTAGGAAAGGGCAATAGGACAGTGGAGAAAAAACTTGGTCTTTAGGGGGGGGTTTGAAGGTAAAAAAGGTTTGAAAACCCAAATTGTGTTTTTATGCCCTTTAAAATATGAAAATCCCCAAACTTTTCTCTTGACATGCATTTCAGCCCTTAGGCGAATCCATTTTTTGGAGAATGATACGGCCCTAATTGGGAAACACCCCAAAAAAGGTCGCGGTTCAAAAATGTAACATTTTTTTTTATGGCTTCCCTAGGGTGCGGGGTTTTGTTATCAGTTTTCCCTTTTTTAAAAAAAAGTTCATTTTCCCCGGGGAACCTAAATTAGTTTGGCAGATGCACTCCGGTAAAACCCTTTTTTACTCAGAGACAACTTTGGGCCCAATTTAAATCTATTCAGAAATGCCTAAAAATGGACATAAATTTCCCTCCCTCCAAACTCTAAACGCGGGCCCGCGCTTGCTTTATTTACAGATTTACAAAAAAATGTGTGTAATGCTTGTATTGTCAGAAATTAAATTGGAAAAATGAATTTAGATTCAATAGAACTCTGCGGGCGAATCAGTTTCTAATTCCGGGCCGATACATGTTCCCTGAAACGTGATTTTGGAAAAACCGGGGGGAAAAAAACGGGTGACCCCAAAAGGGTTTGGGTAAACGACCCCCCCAAAGATTTGACCCCCTTTTTTTATGTGGGCCCAAAAC
>JAODAL010043290.1:0-33986 GCA_025379985.1 Phyllomedusa bahiana | reverse complement strand
TGTGGCCGTGAGGGGAGCAAGGAGGTAAGACTGCTGGATGCAAGTTGCATTAACCACTGAAGGACAGATTGGCGACGCTGTTCGTTACTTAGATTCACAGGGCCCTGACCCAGCGATGACAGGCCTGACGGTCCTGCAACCGATGATCCGCTGGTATGCGTGTTGTCGTCAGCACTGGAAGGAGCACCTTCTCTCGTACCTCTACCTCTATGTCCTACACCCCTCTTTGCTCGCTTACCACCTGCTTTTCGCTCAATGTTCAGAAAGTTAAAGATTTAAGAAGGTATGGAAGAGTTTTTTACAGTCTCTTATTAAAAGACGGCAAATCACAGCTATTCTTAAATCCCTCTAATTTCCTACAGCCAACTAGGATTGTTTCTAGCAAATACCTGTGAATTGCGGTCTGGTGGAAGAACCGTAAGACAAAATCAACAGTGTTCTTCCTTCAGTCCCAGGGATTTACAACTGCCCAGTAGGACTAGGAATTCATAGTTTTCAACAAACTATCATACAAGTGCGCTATCTGCGCCAAACTGAGATTCACACGAGCGCAATAAATCTATTCAGAAGTTACGCGGATGAGAAATTGCGTTTTTTGCAGCAATGACAACGAGAACAGTTGCTGGAAAATTTTTCTATCAGAATTGTCGTACAACGTGGCTATTTGAAAAAAAACTAGGGCCGCACCACGTGCAATACAGCTATTTAAAAGTTATACGGATAACAAACGGTGGTTTTTGCACCAATGAAATACACCAACAGTAACTACGAAATTTCTGTATCCAAATTTAAGTACAAGGAGGCTATTTGAAAAAAACTGGGGCGAACCAAAGTGCAATACAGCTATTTAAATGTTATACGGATAAGAAAATGTGCTTTTGAACCAATGAAATTAAACAGCAGGTACCAAAAAATTTCTATAGTGAAATTTATGTGCAAGGTGGCTATTTGAACAAAACTGTGCCGCACCAAAGTGAAATACAGCTATTTAAATGTTATACGAATAAAAAAAGGTGGGTTTTGCACCTATGAAATACACCTGCAATTACTAGAAAATTTCTGTATCTTAATATAAGTACAAGGTGGGTCTTTGAAAAAAAAGGGCTGCCCCAAAGTGAAAAACACCTAATTAATTTGTTAGGATAATAAAGGGGGGTTTTTTGCCCCAATGAAAACAACAGCAGTTACTAGAAAATTTCTGTATCCTAATGTAAGTAAAAAAGGTGGGCTTTAAACAAAACGGGGCTGCAAAAAAAAAGGTACAATTTCACCTCGTGCGAGGTGTGGGCCAAAAACTGGTAAAAAAAAGCCATTTCAATGCAGGTTCAAAGCGGTCTGGCTTCACAATATACATTCTCCTTTAAAAAAGCCTTTCCCTCCCCTGTCGTGTTCCCCCCCGCTACCCCCCCCCCCCACCCCCCCGGCTGTAACGCTAGATGCTTCTTTAAAAGTCTCAGCCTAAAATAAGAACTGAAAATTCTCTAACTCCCTTTTGTTCAAATGTTCCAGCTAAAAGCATTTTGTCTGTGAGAACAAAGGGAAACTGTGTCGTGGCTGAGCGTTTTGAGGGGAGATCTAGCACACGCCCTGCTCTAATGAACATGACACACCGTGCTGAACAGGAAGGGCTGTTCTATGCAAAACGAGGTCATGTGATTTTTCCACCCAAATGACCCAAAAACATCACAGTCATACGTGGCACCCCCCAGCTCACCCTGCCTTGTCAAAAGTGATTTGCTGGGAAAAAATTACAGGAAGCCCCGAAAATGGCGCGATAGAAAATAGATTTACGCAGTTTTCTCACCTAAATTATGCGTGATCGGAAATTCCGATAAACCCTAAAAACCGCTCGATTTAACTTTGTCGATTTAAAATGCTTCCTAGTACAAGAGATCCCCTAGGGGTTAAAAAAACTTGAAAAGCTAGAAAATTTACCCCCAAATTTGCAAAGTAGTACAATTTTTGCAGCCTAATACAGGTTTTAAATTTATTGAAAAATTAAATATTTTAAAAAAGGGGAAAAACGTATAAGAATCCCAATAAACCACTCCACAATTATTTAAGCCTTTGGTAGTATTTTTTCCTAATTTTTTCATCCTATTTTTCTTTTCTTTGCAGGTTTGGGAAACTTGTTAGGAACATCTTTATAAATCTGTCAATGGGGACTTTTTTATTCATGAGAAATTTTGGGTTATGATTTTCATAATGTTTTTAGCTCATTTTGATGGTATCTCCTTTCTTGTACTGGCTCTATGGCCATTTAAAGGCGGTAGTAGGCAAATAGTGCCTCCCAATTTTGCTGCTACTAAAACTGTATCCATACCCCAAAATTGCTTTTAAATGTTAGTGGCATTGAATTTTGAATATTTTTTATTGTATTTGAGATAATCTTTTCATTTTCAATAGACTTTTACAGCACAAACACCCAATCTCTACACTGAAAACCCCTTTTTTTTTAAATTGTATTGTCATAAAAATCTATTAGGTTTTGGGGGACCAAACTGGGTGCTAAGATACCTTTAAAGGTTAGGGGCTCTCCGAATATTAAGTTTGGCTTTCGGGGTAAGGTCCCAAAAAAGGACTTTTTTATGAAATGCCAATGCTTCTGTAAAAATTTTTTCTTATTTGGCGAGTTTATTGTTTAATTAGAGAGAATTTTTTTGAATCTTTTCCCCTTTTGTTCTGGTTTTACTTTTTTTGGCAGTCTTGTTGTGATAACTTATTGGCTTTCGTATATGCATCATCCAATAATTTTTTGGGGTAATTTTTTTCCCTAAATCTATTTTCTAAAAAGAAAGCTTGTTTTCTAAAAGTCTCATTTTCTGTACAATTTTTACAAAAGCCCCTTTAATTGGCCCTAAAGGGATATTTTGTGAACCCAAAGGGTTGTGGTGGGCGTAGCAAAATTTATAAAACTATTTGTGTCCACCTTCTTTAAAAAGTTGAGGGATAAATTTTTCATCATTTTCGGAAATTTCTAAATCAATCTCATATCCTATCATTATCATCTATTATCTATCTTTATCTATCTATCTATCTATATCTAGCACTATCTCATATCTATCTTCTATCTATCTATATCTATCTATCTATCTCTATCATCTATCTATTATTATTCATACTATCTTTCAACTATCTATCTATTATTATCTATCTATCTATTCATATTATCTTCTCATATCTATCTATCTCATATATATCTATCTATCTATTATCTTTCTATCCATCTATCTCATATTATCTTCTCATATTATCATCTTTTCCATATTATCTATCTTTCTTCTATCTATTCATTCTATCTATCTATCTCAAATTATCTCTTTTCTCTCTCTATCATTTTCATATTTCACTTCTATTACCCATATCTCTCTATCTATACTATCTATCATCTATCTATCTATCTCTCTATTATCCTTTTTCTCAATCTCTCTATCCATATCTATCTCTCTTTCATGTCTCTCTATCTCAATCTACTCTCTATCTCAATCTTCTTCTACTTTCTTTTATCTAATATCTTTCTATCTCTATTATTTCATATTATTATCTATCTACTATTATTACCTATTCTATCTATTATCTATCTATCTATTATCTATTAATCTATCTATATATATAATCTATCTAAAAAACTATCTATTGATATTCTCATAATATCTATCATTTCATATCTATCTTTCTCTATCTATCTATCTATTCATATCTATCCCTATCTATCATCTCATATCTTTTTTCCTTATCTCATATCTATTATTCATATCTTCTATCTAAATTTTATCTATCTATCTATCTATCCCATATCTATCTATCTATATATCTATATATAGTAAGGCTAGAGCAGTAAAAAAATATAAACAAGTAGAAAAAAGCTCACTTACACGGGCTGTGATCAGAAAAAGTCCATTGAGTCCACGCCGCTGCTCTGCTGCTCGAGGCTGACTGCCGGCCAGGCGGAAAGTAAAAGGGGAAACAAATAGTTTGGGTAATTTTCAGAGCAAAATCCACTGCGAGATCCACAAGCCAGTAGCGGGAAAAAAGCAGTAATTTATTTCTTGCAAACATGTAAAAAGCACTTAGGCAACAAACACCCACATGTACAGCATAGCACAGAAGCGTTTCGAGCAAAAGCCTTCTATGCTATGCTGTACATGTGGGTTTTTTTTTTGCCTAAGTGCTTTTTACTTGTTTTGCAAGAAATAAATTCCCCCGTTTTTTTTCCCGCTACGGCTTGTGGTTGCAGTGGTTTCTACGCTGCTCTTTTTCCCCGGATACCCTTTTGTTTCCCGTAGAGCTGTAATAGCTCCTACGCTGTTTGGACTTCTCAAGTGTCCAGGTTTTTGCAGGAAAATCTAGTCATATACAATGCACAAAGAGCCGACTCACCATTGCTTGGAAAGAGATTGAAAGGGGAAAAAACATTACAATTGGGAAAAAAAATTCAATGATATAAAAAAAATGTGCTGTGTTTTCTACCAGTTTTGTTTGAGGATGATACAGTCCATGATATACTACAAAATGGATGCAACATTTTGGCTAAACAGGCATTTACTCCAGGGAATGCTTTGTTCCCTATTTATTTTTCATTGCAAACACATAGTAACACGTATGGTGACATGTCCGAAAATTGACGGTGCTACATCAGTTTTTAGGCGCATTAAGTAATGTAAAGTGGGCAGAAAGTCCCCACCCATAAAATCTGGGTCAGGTTCCACATAGTAAACAAATGGCCCCTTTAAAAAGATGCGCGTCTCCTCAAATGGTAGGCCTCCCAAAAGGTATGGCCCATTGAGGCGATAGCACATCATTAAAGGTAAGGTTTAGGGCATTTCCCCCATTACAAGTGTATGGTTAGGCCATTCATATACTTGTAATAAGTATGCATCCATCGCGATGTGCCTGATAGCGCAAATTTGGGAAATAGCATTCATTAGAAGCGTATGTAATGCCATTCAGGCACATCGCGCCGGGGGCGCATAGCTTTCATTCAATTAGAAATCACCTAAGCATACCTTGTAATATGGGAAAAGCCCTAAAACCCCCTACACTTGTAATGAGTGCATGTACCTCAAAAAAGGCCCCTTCGTTTTTGGGGGCGCTAGCGATCATTTTTTTGGTACATTTCAATGTGTCGTTCCCCACAATAATGTGTTGTTTTTGGGGTTTAGAAGTTCTTTTTAAACCAAAAAATCGTCAAAAGGGTTTTAAACCAATATAGACCAAAAAAATTGGGTTGGCGTGTTGGGAAATGTCGCCTTGTTTTTTTTTTATTTTTGTGGACATCTCCCATGTAAAATGTGCAGTGATGTTTGTCCAACCCAAAAATTCAGTACAAATCGACAGGAATACAAAATTAAACAAGATATCAATTGCAACACTACTCATGTAGTTTATGTGACACATTGCAGTGTCTGTAACTTATACTCTGTGGGGTGTATCATTCAGAAATACAAGAAATGCATTTTGGAACAACTGCTACCTGCAATATTTCCAGTGCTGCCTGTCATTTCTTTGGTAATTGCTGAACTAATATTTAAACCTTTGAAATCGAAAAAATTTAAAATTCATGGCAAAGTCCCAAGATTTTGTTAAAATGGTTTCCAAAATCCGACGCCATTTTAACACTGCTGGAGCGCGGCCGAACCACAGCGGTCGGTTTTTCGGATTTGCCGTTCAATGTACGGAGCCGATAGCAAATCTGGGCTTATTATCCAACACGTTTTAAAATCAGCCGGATTTTAAAACTGATCATAAAGAATCTAGGCTGTATAGACTACAGCACAGATTTTGCATTGCGGTCTATGCAGCACAGTGTACCATCGCATTTTCGTCAGATTTTAAATACTGAATCCCCCAAAAATCCGAGCAAAAACCTGTGCTGTGTAGACTTGTCTTGTTGCTTTTAAATAGTTCCCTTTTTTCCATATATATTTCTTTATGGTTAGGGTTGGGCAGTCTTAGGTTCCTGTGTGGGGTCGCCCTTGTTGGGGTGGGTTCCCCACTTTCTGTTGTAGGTAGTTAGCGTGTAAGGTTAAATAGGGTCTCTTTAGGACCTTTTCTTTTATTGCATATCAATAAAAGTTACGTTTTAGCATGTTTGCCTGAAGGCATATTGGTAGTTTTTTTGCTGTGTAGACATAGCCTAAGAGAGATGTTGATATTGCCCATCTCATGAATGAACGTAAAGCCTACTTTTTGCACAACTTGCTAATCTCTAAGGGTTTGTTCACACGGCTTCGTACGCGCCACAATACGGCATGTGCTTTGGAACCACACGCTGCTCAGTGCGCAATTACAAAGCACGGGGGGAGGGGGGGGGAAGGAGCGGCAACCCATTGGCCCAATTGACATGCATTGACATGCATTGCTCAAGCGCCGCGAACAAATGCCATGTCAAGTCTCCCCCCGCGCATACAATATGATCGTATTGTACGCGTGCAGGGACGATGCATAATCCATAGCTCTCTATGAATTACCGTAATTGCGGCGCGCATTTTGCCGCATATAATGTGCAATACACTGCGAAATGTGCACCGCAATAAGCCGTGTGAACATACCTTAACAAGGAGCTTAATGGCAAAATTCCCAACATGTGTTTGATCCCTGAATTGCCAATAAATTTAGGGGATCAATGGAAATTGTGATTTATACAGTCTGATGTGACACTTGGTGCCTCTCACCTCTCTTAAACTTGCCTGGAGTTGTGCTGCATTCATCATCCGAGTCCTCAGGCATTGGTTACAATGAAGGGGTCATCAGTGGGTGATAGAGACAAAGGATGTCCACTTCTTTGCCTTTCTGTGACTCTTCCAGTCGCTCTGTATCTCTAATACAACCTGCTGATGACACTCTGTGATACTCTAAGCTCAGTGGCCACTTCCGTCTGAGAGCACAATGCTTGATGCCTCACAATGGCGAGTTACTGGTGATCAATTGTACGGTGTTATCTGGGTCTCATGATGTCACAATGTGAACAGCAGGATGAGGAGGACGGTTTAAATCCCCAATTCAAATTGAGCCCCTGAATTTAGTGGGCGACTCAGGGATCACACATCTGTTGTGAATTTTGCCGTTAAGCTTCTAGTTAGAGAGCAGCAAGTTGTGCAAAAAGTACTGAAACTTTGAACAGTTGAAACCCATGCATTAAATTTGTTCATTTAAAAAAAAATTAAGAAATTTTAAAGTTCAACCTGAAATTTCAACCAAAGTCCAATACCCCTAACTTTTTGTGAGTAGCGTATGTAACACAGTATAATAGTGTTGGAGTTGCTGGTTAGGTAGATCGGCTGGCTACGGTACACAGCAGTACGTGTATAGCGCACTTCTGGAGACGATCCAGTATGCGGCCTTTATTTATAGTATAGAATAAACAAGGTGTTTCGATATAAGCAAATACCATGTGCATGGCGTGATTTGTTACAGGTCAGGATAGATACATCTGCCTTATCTTTATTCAATTTAGTTGGAAGTTACAGGTGACCTCCCACATACTCCCTTCCTGATTTAGGGCTTGGGCTGAAGTAAAAAAAAAGTGACTGTTAAATTTAAAACACGTAGACTTAGAGACCCTACATCAAGGCTATTAACGCGTTACTCTAACAGATATTTATTATTTATTATTTTTTTTTTTTTACTTTAAGCATACATCGCAGGTTACTAGATTGCGGATGATGGGTGGAGTAGTAGATGTGTGGTGCATTGATGCTTAATAACAGCAGACAAC
The DNA here is from genome assembly GCA_025379985.1 of Phyllomedusa bahiana. Taxonomy (NCBI): domain Eukaryota; kingdom Metazoa; phylum Chordata; class Amphibia; order Anura; family Hylidae; genus Phyllomedusa; species Phyllomedusa bahiana. The sequence continues at coordinate 26,269 of JAODAL010043290.1, read as the reverse complement.
AGAGCTTCTCCGGGAAAACATCATGACTTCACCTCATGGTGTCTCATCATGTGGCTGTTACATGACAAATCAGCAGCAAACTTTCTGTGTAGCATGTTTCAGGCCCCCCTCTCTGGACTCTGGACTAGTGTTGAGTGATTTAATCAAGAAAAGATTCAATCGAGTTGACTTTTACGGTTTTCTAGATCTTGATTCGATCCAAAATCGGATCAAAAATCGTGATCTAGATTTAAGACTTAAGATCGCGCCATTTTCGCTGCTTCCTATAGATTTGGTGGCCAGCCAACCAGTGCAGAGCACAAGGGTGGGGGGGGGTTCAAGAACTCCCAGTGGGGGTAAAAAAGTGTAGGATCGGCTCATTGGCTGCTAAAATCACATGACCGTGTTTTATCTATGTCATTGTATTTCCTGGTGAACGGCATTACGATTACAGACTGTGAACAGAACACATTGCTCTCTCTCTGCACTGCTTTTTTCAAAGCAGGCAAGACCCACCATTTCCAGGCCATTTCACAAAGGAAAAGCTGCTAATAATTATAGCTAGGGATGGGGTACAGACAAGATAGGGTAATCCCAGATCAGTAATAGTTAGGAATTTTTATATGTTGCTGACTGCATCTTTCCTGTCTTTATTTTGATTGCCCAAAAGCTTATTGATCCTGTTTTTGGGGTGACACTGCTGATGTACAAGACACTGTTATGAAATTTGCTGTAAAATGCAATTGCTTTGCTATACTGTTTTTTTTGCAGAAGATTTGATTCCGTGGCAAAAAGTTTATTGATCCTATTTTGGATGTGACACTGCTGGTGTACAAGACACTGTTACGAAATCTGCTGTGAAAAGCAATCGCTTTGATAAACTGTTTTTTTGCAGAAAGAAGAGCGGCTCCAATCTGTTCTTCAGTGGTTAACACACCCTTCATCCAGTGATTTTAACTCCTCTTCCTCTCAGTCATGGCCACAAATATCATCATCATCATCAGTCCAACCTGAAGCAAAGACGGCCACATGTCAACCCAATATAACACTTAGATATTCCATAATTCTGAGACCTCTTTGATCAAACAATGTGGGTGGATCAGAAAAGCTTTCAGAAAAGATCAAGAGGCCTCCAAGAGGATGACTTTTGGTCTGCTCTGACGCCCATCGCTGATGCCTCAGAGAGGGGAAGGAAGCTGGTGTCCTCTCTTTATTCCGCTGACTCGCCATCTTTAAGGTGTGACTAAATATGACGACACAAGAGACATAAAGGCGCGAATCCTGGTTAATATGTGTCTCCAACCGGGAGTTCTGCTTTCGTCCATCAGACATGCACATCTACAAGAAGACGACATTGGTGTACATTAAGGGGTATGGGAAACCAAACAAAAAGGAAAGCCACAAAAAAAGCAATATGGCAAACGGGAAAGGATCAAAAAAGTTACACAGCATGCTTGGGGGGTATAAAGGGAAAACCCAAGGGGATCAAGGGTAAAAAATCCTTCCCAAACCAGAATCAATTTCCGTGTGGAGCACTTTCGCCGCCCAAGAGCAAGAGAGTTTCCTCCAGCGTCAAGGAAAATAAGGAAGAAAAAGGAAGCCAAAAAAGGGGGCCCACCGGGGTGGAACGGGAAAGCGTAAACCCCAGGGGTTTCCGGGAGAAGTTTAAACTTTGTCCGAACTCAGCCCTTTTAAAACCCTTTCCCCCGATGAGTTTTTTTGGCCAAATGGGGACAATATCCTTTGCAAAATTTTTCCATTGTTCCTTAACATAAAATGTGATGGTGCTACGTAAGGTTTTTTAAAGGTTTTAAAATGGAGGGGAAAGCGCTCCCCGTATAGGCAAAAATTTTTCCCCAAGGGGCTACCGGGGTCTTGACTGTCCCCTGAGGAAGCTTGGGGTCTTAGCTCCACTTCCCGGGCTTTCCCCCGAAAACCCTACTTGGGGACCAAATGCGCGTCAACTGGACCTCCCCGTAACCGTCCGCATTTCTTTCAGGAAAATTTTTTAATTCTAGTGTCTAAAAGTCTTTTTTTTAACTGTTTTTGGGGGTCATGCGCTATAACAAAAAACAGTGATAGTAAATTTTCATTTTCAAAAAATTCTTATTTCAAATACTAAAATTTCTTTTTAAAAAAATCTTATTTTTAAAGGTCCATAAAAAAAATTTTTTGTTTTTTTTTGGGGTAAGTCTATTTTGAAAAAAGGGATGCCAGGGGTCCCAAAATGGGGAAGTACCCCGTCAGGAACTCTAATAAAAAAAGGGGCCCCCCCTGATATTTTAAAAATTTGGGGAAGTAGAAATTTGGGGGGGGGGCCCCTTTTTTGTTTTTAGCGCATTGGCCATAAAACATTTTCATAATGACTGACGCACCCCCCGGCACCCTGCACCCCCATAACTGGGGCCCCCGCCAGCTGATCCTCCGTTTTTCCCCCTTGGGTTTTTTCCTTTTTGCCGGCCACAATTATGACATGTTCTTGGGCCCGTGGTAAAAAAAGTGATGGGGGCTCCGCCATTTTCCCAGGTGCCTTTTTCCCAATACCGGTGTCTTCTTTTGTGCCAAAGGGGGCCCCATAGCAGCTGCAAACCGCGAAACCTCCTAAAGCTACCCCCTGCTTTTAAACTGTCCTCAATTTTTCAGTTACCCCAAAATTAAAAGGGAAATTTGAATTTTTTTTACCCTTTGTGTTTTTTTTTCTGTGACTTTTTAGACCCAAAATTTTTTCTTCCCAAAGTTTTTCCACTTATCCTTTTTTAACTGTTAGGGAGGTAATTCCACCCATTTTCCCTCCCCCCCTGTAAAAAGCTTACATAAAACCCCCGAACATCTTCTCCCATTGATTTTTAAAATGGGAATCGGGCGATTGAGCGAGATTGAAAATCGACACATTTTTTTTTAAAAATTGAAAATCGACTCGATCAAAGTTTTTTTCAAGTGATCGCTCATCAATTTCCCCGTGACACATTTCCACACCTCCCTTCGGTTCCAAACTCAGTCCGGGCTGAAAAAGGGCACGGGTGCCTGTCGACTCTACATGTCCTTTCACTTCTGGGCCGTCCCCCTAAACCCCCCCACCGTTACTCCCAATTTGTTCCTCCCCACCCCTCTGTGTCTCTCTGCCTAACCTCTCTCTGTCCTCTTTTTAGGGAAACGCCCCCAAACAGCACTGGTTTGAAAACGTTTCAAACCGCCCTTTTAAACCCTTTTTTAAAATTGCCCTTAAATAGAAAATCCATGCAGAAGTTTTCACACTGCACGGTTTTTCGTGGATTTTTTTTTTTATACAAAAAAAAATTTGAACATGTTCATTTTTTTCCCCCCCGGTTTTGGACAGAAGATGAAAAATGTAAATTTTTAAAGGGGGGAACCTTGAATCTGAAAAACCCCCAACAAAACCCTTTCCCCCCTTATGTGTAAAAAAATGACAAAATACCAGACGGAAAATCCAACCAGCATTTTGTCATTGCCGCGTGTACGCACCATTACTCTTCAGCTCTTTCTGTGTCTGCTCTACTTCAGGTGTTGCAGTGAGTTGAGCAGCTCTACTTCTCCCCAGCCTGCCCTGTCTATTCCGGCTTAAAAAACAGGGGTTTTCCTTTTTAAAAAACCCGCTCAAAAAATGAAACCCACTTGAACAAAAATACAATACGTAAGCTGACAGGCTCTTCCCCTTTTAAAAATTTTGTACTTAGCCTCCACTCTAAACCCCACCGCTCTCCTGATTGACCCAACTCTCTCCTTCTGTAAGTCTGTTAACTCTTTCTAAACTAAATGGGAAAAAATTCTTTGAAATCTAAACCCCTTTTCCCCTCCACCAAACCACTATCCCCTGTACATATAAAAACAAACACTTTTTCCCATTTCCCCTTTTTATTTATTACACCCTTTTACACAGTTGCCCTCCTTTAAAATGACTACAAGCTTTTTTCCCAATATAGGGATTTTGAGTTTTTTATGGGAAAACCCAAAAACCAAAACAACCCTTTATTTTTTTTAAAATGTGCTTTTTATTTGGCATTTTATATCCCTTTGCAAACATTGTGGTTGGTATATAACTATCAGGCTATGTTAACTTGGTACATTTGCAGCACGTACTTTGGACATATTAGCGCTGAAGTATGCACCGTAAATATGCTTCAAACAAAGTTCACTTTCAGCACCACAAAAAGTTTTTGGTAAAAAAAAAAATTATGTGGGCCAGACCCAAAGAATTTTTCACCTCGTATTTTCAAACGCCCCCGTTTAAACCTTTCCCCCTGGCCCTTTTTGTCCGAAAATAGTAGGGGGTTTTTAAGGGCAAAAATCTGCCTGAGGCCATTACTCGTTGAAAGTACGCGTTGTAGGCGGGTAAATTTCAACATGCAAAAGAAATGTGTTTTTCAGTTGTAAACGTGCGCTCCATAAATACGTTGTGTGAACTCACCCTCACTGTCCGATTAGCCGTTCCCCTTTTTTGAGGTTTTTCATTTTTCGCGAAACAAAATGTTTAGTATTTTCCCCATATATCAAATTTTTTTTATTGTTAAAAGGGGTAGGACGTGTTGTTATCATTATGTACAGGTATTGTAGGGTGGATGGACAGTACAAACCACTTTTTTTTTTAAACCATTAAATAGTCATGGGGATCTTAAATCAAGCACAGGACCGGGGAGCACCAAACACTTTTCCACATGTGCTTGTGTCTACACTGCACTGCTTTAAGATTGCATTTTCGGCGCTTTTAGGATTTCAAAAGCGCCGAAAATAAATCGTTCTGCAGGCCCCCTGGGACACAAAAAGTAAAGGGGGAGCCGCAGTCCTCCCCAGCTTGTCTTTTCTCTTCTCGTTTTTTCCCGGGGCCCCTGTAATTTTACAACATGTTTTTAAAAAAAGCCCGGAAATTGATATTTTTTTTGGGGTCTTCCCCTTCAAAAAATTGTATGGGGGACGTAAAAAAAAGAGAAGCCCTTGTTTTTTTTTTTTTTTTTTTCCCATGCTTTCCCCCCGGGGTTTTTTCAAAGGTTTTGCGCAAAAACGCGTTCCAAAAAATCGGGGGAAAAAAAACCCCCTGCTTTCAGACTTTTTTGTCCGATGCCGTGTAACCGAAGTCTAAGGCTCTGTCTCCACTGCACAGAAAAACGTCCCTTCTTTTAGCGTTTTTTGTTTTCTAAAAATACTGAAAAATGCCTGTAAAGAAAGTTTTTTTTCTGCACGTTTTATTTACGGTTGTCTTTTGAAAGATGTTGCAAAAGACGCCAGAGTCGAGCAGAAAATTTACTATTGGAGTCTATGGAAAGCACTGGACTTTTTTTGAAAATTTTTTGAAATGAAAACCCACCCAGGAGATTAAAGTCCTCCCTATAGTGGGTGTTACCACAAGTTACACCTTATCAATTCTGCATACAAGTGTCCGATGTATACTCGTTCATACCATTCGTAATAAAGTTATCTTGCTTTTGTCGCTAACGGCTTTTGACGGATTTTGGCACTAAAATCTTTTTTTTTTTAATGGATTTTGGTGCTAAAATCTGGATTTTTAGCGACAAAAGCGAGGTAACTTTATTAGCACCAAAATCCGTCTAAATCCGGATTTTGTCTCCAAAATCCATAAAAAATTGATTTTTAGCGGCAAAAGCGAGATAAAGTTATTAGCACCAAAATGCATTAAAAAAGGATTTTAGTGCTAAAATCCGTAAAAAGAACAGATTTTTAGAGTCAAAAGCGAGATAACTTTATTAGCGCCAAAAATCCATAAAAACGACTACAAGATTCCATATAAGTGCAATAATGTGCTTTACATTCCCTTATGTAGGGGGAAGTTACATCCAATGGCTTGATTTATGCAGATATTAAAAACCAGACTTAAAGGGAACTTGTCACATAGGTTGTGCCCCCCTTGCTGAGGGCAGCACAAGCTAGTGTCAGACCTGCTGTTTCCAGCGCTGTGTCCCTTATTCTGTAAGATGTAAGAGTTTTAGAGCATTTACCCCTCAAATCTTATTCATGAGTAGGTGTTCGCTCCACCCACCAAAGGCTAGCTCCGCCCACTGAGTTATTCACATGTTTCTACCTATTCAAAGTAATAGGTTTGTCAGTTGAGGTGGGCGGGGCTAGCCTCTGATTGGTCGGGTTTGACACTCTGAAGGACTCTTCGAATGACTCTTCTGGCTGAAAACTGCAGATTTGAGCATTAAATACCCGAAAACGCTGGAAACAGCAGTCCTCAGCCAGGGGGGCAAAAACTATGTGACAGGTTCTCTTTAAAGACATGCAAAAAACGTGTGTAAAAAAACGCAAATCACGGCGAAAAATGGCCGTTTTTTTCAGCTGCTTTTCTCAGGCAGTGGACAGAAAACTCAGTTTTACGAACATTTTTAAGATTTGAATTTCAGGTCGTTTTTTGTCCACTGCAGGGTAGACAGCGCGTCATAGTCATGTGACCCTATATCATAGCACAGGTCCTGGCCTCTACCAGAATACTTTCGATATTGGGTTGCACAGCAACTGAGCGCATGAGCGGTTATCATTACATTGATGCATTTATAAGGGGGTGTTCACGGCTTTTTCGAGACCTATTTTTGTCCGTAATTTCACCAAAACAAACCCCAAACAGTGCTCAATACATTGGCCATAGACTTAAAGGTATACGTCTAAAAGGACTGACATGTCGATTCTTTTCAGATGCGCGCTAAATTACGGTTGTATGGACCTGATGAAACGCTATCCAGCGAGAAACGCGTAGTCCTGTTTATAATGTCCTAATAAATTGTATCTATACTTTATCAATCTAGCGCCATCATTCCCTCTTTTTTTTTTTTTTTCCCTTTTATCACACTATAAGTTAGTTGTGATTTTTAATATATCACTGATATCTTCCTATCATTCGGCAACGCTTGGAGCCAAGGAAGCAAGTGGGTTGCTGTGATTGACCTTTCTATAAGCTCTGGGAGAGTTGCGCCTCCACCATTGCGCAACAAAATCAGGTTAGTGGGAAACTGACAAACGGATAAACTTTTATTCCAGACGATCTACACTAGGAGCGCCCTTTTTTCTTCTTTTTGTCTTAACAGAGTTAAGTATAGAAGGCAGAAACCTGCCTCGGGGCTATTGCGCGTTGTTTGCGCCGCTAGAATTAGATGTAAGCATGTAATTTCAACAGCGTAATGGATGCATTTTGCATTGCGTATTGTACGCGCCACAATCTACTGTGTGAACCCGACCTAAGATCGAGCCAGTTTTGTCAAGTTTAGGCTACGATTTGGAACCGTTGTTGTTTGAAACGCGTCAGCTGCGCCTGTGGATCATTTATTAATGGAGTAAATACAAAGTGATTTTCTACTTGGAGGAATGCTGGATTTCTTCGCCGCTACGAGGACAATCTAGTTAACCAAACCTCAAGGCTATTTTTTTTTTTTTTTTTAAACTGGTTCTGGAATGAAACGGGAAGGGCAGAAATGTTATACGTGTGTATGGCTTTATCATTTTTCTGTGTCTACACAACTGGCGGCATGCAGTATACAGACTGGCTTTACTGGTTGTTGGAAATGTGAAATCTGAGCTGAAAGGGAGATCATCATATACATTTTCCTTACCGTATGACACCCAGAACTATTGGCCACTCCAGGTTTATAAGCAGAGAATGCAGTCACCCCCAGGGCATAGGGACTGGCACCGTGGTATCCACTTCTGTAAATGAGATGTGATATAGTCATTTAAAGGGAAACTGCATGGAAAGTCCGAGTCACTCATTGTAATTGTAAAGGCGTTGTTGGGCCATCAGGATCTGATCAGTGGGGCTCTGGCTCCTGGCACCTATGTAGATTGGCTAAATAGAGGGTCTTTATTGCTCCAGCAAGTGCCCCTTAATCGCCATTGTTTACCACAGCGCAGTACATTAGCTTGTGGCCATGCCTGGTATTACAGCTCAGTCCCATTCACTTCAAGTCCCATTCACATTCACTCAGTCCCATTCAGTACCAGGCAGTGAGAAGATACATTAGACTTCTTATAGGTCACTCTTATGAGACAGCACAGAGCTGGAAGATTGCTCAAGAAACCATAGGGCTTCACAAAGCTCATACTTTACAGGAGCATATGAGCGATGAATAAAGGTATACACTGTCTACTGAAAAGCATGACGGGAGAAGACAGGAATAGGACACACATACTGCATGGACCGGACTCGGTCTGTAAATGTATAGGAAGACATATACAGTATATACAGGAGTTAGTGGATTTGTAGTTGGTATATATATGGAATATTACCTTAAACTGATGAGATCATGGTTGCCGGTGTACAGTCTGGCCATATACAATGCAAGGTCATTTGCTTCTGATCCGCTATTAGTCAGATAGAGGACCTGGTACGTGGACATTGAAGAAAAATTGTGTTGTTTTGTATTATAATCACAATATCTATCTATTTATCTATCTATCTATTTATCTATCTCTCATATCTATCCATCTATCTCATATCTATCTATCTATCTCTCATATCTTTATCTCATATCTATCTATCTATCTCCTATCTATCTATCTATCTATCTATCTCATATCTATCTATCTATCTCATATCTATCTATCTAATATCTATCTATCTATCTATCTATCTATCTCATATCTATCTCATATCTATCTATCTATCTATCTATCCCATATCTATCTATCTATCTATCTCATATCTAAATATCTATCTATCATCTATCTATCTATCTCATATCTATCTCATATCTATCTATCTATATCTATCTATCTCATATCTATCTATCTCATATCTATCTAATCTATCTGTCTATCTATCTATCTATCTATCTCATATCTATCTATCTCATATCTATCTATCTCATATCTATCTATCTCTCTATTTCCTATCTACCTATCTGGTGGTGGTGGTGGTGGTGGTGAGGGGGTTGTGTAACCTTCTTAGCCGTGTGCTGCTTGTTGAATGTAGGGGCTACACATGAACCTTGGTACCTTCAGTTTTCCTGGCAGCCGACTGCTTAGTTTCTCAGCATATTCATGGAGTGGAGAATGGAGGTAGATATTGGTTGTGTGCCAGAGACGACCCAGCTGCTTCTTAGCGGCTTCTGTCACCTTCCTGCATAGAGAGCAAACATAGAACTATATAAAACATAGCACCTATTCAGTACTTATAATCGGGGACCCCCTAGGAAGGATCAAAGTGAGTCACCTCCCATTATGATTTTGCCCCTAAGGGCAGGAGGACCCAATGTAAGTTTTTTCGATGACCCTTGGGCCAATTTTTTTTTCAGCCCCTGTGGTGAGAGGAGTCCTGCACAGGTGCAAAAAGCATGGGCAAACCGGGAGTTGCAGGTGTAAGAGGCTGGTCGGGTGTTCCCTTTTATAGGTAACAGCCGCAGGACACAGGTTGGAACAAAGTTTTTTTTAAACTTTTTGTCCTTCACACAGCACTAGTACAACATGCATGATAGTAGCAAATCTCATAAGGCACAGAAGCTTGCTGGCTGCATTACACTGTGTCCAGTCCACTACACCATAGAGCTAAACCTACAAGGCAGGGCTGCCATCAGGGCAATATTGTCAGTCATGACGGGGCCTTGATTAAATGTTAAAAAAGGATCTTATTAATATGATGCAATATAGGAGCTGGTAATGGGTGGGGGCTCAGATGCATCGGCTGTATGGAGGCTGTTAAATGACTTATGGCAGCCTTGCCTCCTGACCACTCTACAGTCCTCTAGATAGACACTGCCCACTAGTCCCTTTTAAGCTGCTTCCCCCATATTCACTTGTATTCTCCCCTGGATGTGAGTCTAGCACCAGCCAAGTCCCTTCGGCTGGAGAGAAAAGGATTCAGTCTCCAGAGGAGAAAAGCGTTCTTCACTGTAAGGACTGTAAATCTGTGGAATAGCTGCCTGAGGAGCTGGTCACAGCAGCAACAGGTGGGAGTTTCAAGAAAGGCTTAGATAACTACCTGAAAGTAAAGAATATTGATGCGTACGTAACCATGTACAATTCTGGATCCTGGCTGGTGGCGTCTCTGGGGTCAGAGATGGGGTCTCCCCTGGAGCAGATTGGTTCTTGCCTTGTGGGTTCAGGGCATTCACCAGTGGGGAAGCTGGGCTTAAAATCCTCGTCTCCCTTCCTTCACCCACATTTTCCCCACCCTTGGTTGAACTTGATGGTCACGTGTCTTTTTTTCAACTGTACTATGTAACTAATTCCCTTCAGAGTGATATCTCTTGCATCCCCAGCAAATTTCCCAGAAATGACAGCACTCTAATTTTGCAAGGTGTCCTTTTCTATCGATACCCTACCTACGCCCACTTGAAAAATGTGATGCTTCATCTCTCCTTTGGTCGCGCTGAAGAGAAATTGAACACTCACTGTCAGCTTGTGGTTATACGACAAACCAAGGAAAAATAAACATCTAAAGTGTCTTGCCTGAGTCTTCATTCATCTCCTTGTGATGTTTTCTGTGGAATTTGTGATTTTCCTATTCTGTATGTAGCCTCCCTTCTCTGCAGCCAAACAGCAATATTTCCTGTTTGAAAGCTGTTTCATTTCTCTCTGTAAAACTACAAGCCCCAGGATTTATTGCTGGATTCTGTCTCTCTCAATCTCAGTGCTTACCCCCCTCTTCCCTCTCTCATGGTGAAAGCTTTGGAAGACACAACCAAACGGGTGTGGCTTCAAAGACTGCCTTTTAATAGCCACACCTCTTTGGTCATGTCATCTCCTTGGTTGGACACTGGACTGTTTCCTGTGTGTGAAGACACAAAGCTACTTGACTTCCTGTCATCAAACAGCTGATATAGAACTGCAGGACCTCACAGAAAGTGTAATGAAAATACATTACAAAAGTGCTGACTAATATGAGAAATATTATTTATAAATATTTGTTTTCACAACGGACTACCCCGTTAATTGTCCCCCGGTCTGTGTGAGTGATATGTATAGGATACATACGGGTGACAATGCCCAACACTAACGGTGACAATGCCTCCAAAGAAATCGAGGTAGCGACGACCCTCATGATCAAACAACCACTGCATGTGCCCTTGATGGAGCAGGAGAGGTTTCTTGTAATATGTTGATAGCGATGCCGAGAGATTCTTCTTGCGGACCTCTACCACACGGTCATAGGGAAGAGCCTAGAGAGCAAAGGGAACAATAGGATGAGCTCTTCTATAAGTTAATTATTTTATCTACATTTACATAGTCCCATCATATGTCCATATTAGCAAATGTAGAGTAAGTGGCACCAGGGAGGTTCCAAAAAAGCGACATATTAAGCAATGCACAACTAGACCCCATTTTTTTAAAAAACAGAACTAGAGACACCAGGAATGAATAGACCCCCTTAAAATTTTAAAAGAACCCATAGACTACAAGCCAATATAAATACAGAACCTAGAGTACACCCACAAATAGAGACCCCCTAAATACAGACCCCAGACTACACCCCTATAAAAATACAGAACCTAGAGGACACCCACAAATAGAGACCCCCTAAATACAGACCCAAGACTAGACCCCTATATAAATACAGAACCTAGAGGACACCCACAGAGACCACCTAAATATTGACCCCAGAGTAGACCTCAATATAAAAACAAAACCTAGAGGACACCCACAAATAGAGACCCCCTAAATACAGACCCCAGAGTAGACCCCTATATAAATGCAGAACCTAGAGGACACCCACAAATAGAGATCCTTTAAATACAGACCCCAGACTGGACCCCTTTATAAACACAGAAACTAGAGCACACCCACAAATAGAGACCCCCTAAATAATGACCCCAGACTACACCCCTATATAAATACAGAACCTAGAGGACACCCACAAATAGAGACCCCCTAAATAAAGAAGCACAAAGCAGGGATGCCCTCTCTCCCCTCTGTTGTTTGCCTTGGCTATCAACCCTTGTCAATCCTGATTAGTAATACTGTAATTCATTAATAGAGGGGTGGTAATACAGGGGATCGCAGAAAAAGTGTCATTGTACGCTGATGATCTCCTAGTATATCTGGCAAATCCAGGTGGCTCCCTGGATGCCCTCCTTGATAAGGTGGACCCCTATGGGATGGTCTCCGGTCTGAAAGTGAACTGGGCGAAATCGGTTTTGCTTGTGGTAGATGATATTAAGAAAGAGGAGATATCCCGTAGATGTCAGATGGAGGTTTCAGACCAGTTCACATATATCGGCATACGGATTCACAGGGACGTACGAAGGTTTCTGACTCTTAACCTATCGATAGCAATGCAGGAGATAACGAGGAAATTGACGACATGGAGATCGCTCCCTTTGACTCTTGTGGGACATATTAACATTATTAAAATGGTCCTATTGCCCAAATTGTTGTATCTGTATAGAGCGACCCCTGTCATGATCCCCCACTCGCACTTCAAGGACCTGGATAGGCAGATATCATCATTTTTATGGGCAGGGAGCCACCCTAGAATAGGGAAATCACCGTTGAAAGCCTGCTATGAAGATGAGGGGCTGGCACTCCCAGATTTCTACATTTACTGTGTGGCAGTACAATTGTCCTATGCGGGTTGGTGGGTGAGGGCTGACAGAAATAATCCGGAGGTGGTCCTTGAGGCCGCTTTAGTGGGGTCTTATGAAGCATTTGGGAACTTGGTGTACAGGCAAGGGAAGTATCTGTTCAGACACTACACGACTTCCATGGCGGCGACAGTAGCGGTATGGAGAAGGTTTGTTGGAATATACCGTGGTGAGGGAGATATGTACCTTTGTGGCGAAACCAGAGACTCCCTGAATTGTTGGCCCTAGTGGACTTTGAAGTATGGTTGCAGAAGGGTATCAAATACTTGGGACAACTCTATGTTGATGGGAGGTTTCTGGACTTCCAGGAGTTAGCCGATAAACATGCCTTACAAAGGGGAACATTGTTCCGATACTTTCAGCTCCGCCATGCGTGCTTTAAACAGTTCGGGGGAGGTACCATACAGCTGACGTGTGGAGCCTTGGAGAGGGCAGCTAGGCATGCTGATCCTGTGAAACCGGTCTCTACCTTCTACAGGGATAATATGAGATGCCAGCCCTCCCTTATTAAGAAAGCCTTTGAGTGTTGGAGTGCTGTTATCCCTGAGTTGGAGTCCCATCACTTGGAGGAGTTGGCGTCCACATGGAGATCCACAGTGATCAGCTCTAGAGACCAGTTGATACATGTTAAGTGGCTCCACAGGGTGTATTACACGCCGTCAAGCCTTGCGGTGATGGGGAAACTGCCTAGTCCGTCGTGCACTAGCTGTAACGGCGGGCGCGGCTCACTCTTCCATATGGTATGGGCAGGCCCCATAATTAGGGTCTTTTGGTCGGAGGTTCACAGCTTTTTGAGTGAGAAACTCGGTTTTCCAGCAGTATGTGACCCGGAAATATGTTTACTCAGCCTTGTAGATGGTATCATTCAAACTAAATGAGAACGGCAGCTCTACAGAATGCTGATGTTTTATGCAAGGAAATCTATATTGTTAAATTGGAAACCTCCTAAACTGCCATCTTTGGGGCACTGGAAACAGTTAGTAAATGGGGATCTGCCAATGTACAAGCTCACCTTCGAGTCGCGAAATTTTTAGATATTTGGAGTGTGTGGATCGCCTCATAGACTGGTTAGTTCTTTGATAGGCTCTAGGGAGAGGGGGACCGGACGTCGGACTACGAAGAGAGACTGGCTTCTATTGTTTCATAAATAAAATGAATGGATGGGATGAGTGGGTATAGAGTGGGTAATAGACACACTGTTTAGAATTTTTTTTGTTCGTATATACTTGATATTTGGAAGGCTATGTATCATATGCAATGTCGAAATATGTTGGTATTGTTAGTTCTTGTATCTGCTTGAATTGTATACCTATGCAGAATGTAGGGTTTTTGTGCTTGTACTGTTTTATAAGGTTTTACACTTTTAAAACAAATTTTTTTCAAAATAAACACTTTAAAAAATAAATAAATTAAAATCACAGATCAGACTCCAATATAAACACAGATCTCAGACTAGAACCCAATATACAGAACCTAGTCCACATCCACAAATAAATAGAGACCCCCTTAATAAAGACCCCAGGCAAAACCCCAAAATAAATACGGACGTCACAAAACAAATACAGACCTGTATCACACCCACAAATAAAGACCCCCTAAATAAATACAGATCCCAGACTAGACCCCAATATAAAGAACCTAGACCACACCCACAAATAGAGACCCCAATAAATAAAGACCTTAGACCAGACTCCAATATCAATACAGACTCCCTAAACAAATACAGACCCCCAGAATAAAACAAATAAATAGTCCCCCTAATTACAGAGCCATTGTAAATAAATACTGATCCCCAAACTGAATAAACCCCTAGACCACTCCTGTGAATACGTACAGAACCCAGACCAGACCCCCTAAATCACGACAAACCCCCCTAGAGACCCCCTAAAAAGACAGACCTCAGACCAGACTTCCTATATAGAGCTCCCAGACTAGTCCCCCAAATATACACATAGATGCCAGAACAGGACCCCAAAATAGATGTCACGGCGGCAGCGGGCGCCGCTGCCCCTGCAGCCGTTAACCTGCCTGCCGGGGGTCCGGCGCAGGCATCGCGGGCACCCGCGACCACCCACGTGCCCTCTGTCCCTGCGCCGGCTCGCTTACCTGGCCCCGCTCCTGTGCACGCTGCTCCCGTCTGTACCGGCTGCCGCGCTCGTGCCCGTCCCTCAGTGCGCGCGCGACAGCTGGTCTAGATTTAAAGGATCCAGTGTCCCGTTAATTGGCACTTTGCCGGACGCTGGTCCTATATAAGGGTTATGCCCCCCCAGCACTCGCTGCCAGATCGTTTGGTGTGCGTTTGGGCGAGCTAAAAAAGTGTCTAGGGGGCCTATGTTTTCCCCCCGTTTTTCCCGGGTACGTTTCCCTTTTACTTTTTTCCTAAAACCTTTGGGTTGTTTGCCCCCTTCCCCTTGCCTTCTGCCTTTTCCTGCCCTAAACCTCTGCCCCCTTGCCCGGGACCTTTTCCCGGGTTTTTCCCGGGGACTCCCCTTTGGTTTTTCGATTTTTTGAACCAAGCAATTACCCCTGGCCGCCTCGAAAGGCAATTTCACGTCGGGGGGAAACGACATGGTTTAGCCTCACGCACAGCAATTTCCACCCCCGTTTTTCGGGGGGGCTTTTGGTAAAAACCCCAGGGGGGTTTACTTAGACTCTTCCCCCTGGCTTAAATTTTCACGGCCTTGGGTGGTCCAGCAAATTTAAAAAGGCCAAAACCTTTACATTTTCCCGATCGGGCCCATGGTTTTTCCGCCAGGGTCCCTTTTCCCTGAATTTCCGGGGGGTTTTTAACCCGGGCCCGACCAGGTTTCGACCAGTTTCGCGGCCATTTTGCAGAACCTTGCAGCCCGCCTACCTCCGCCCGGCGGCTGTTTGGGCCCGGCCCGCGCCTGGTCCTGGGCCAACCGGGGCCCTTTTCTCTCCCCACCTCCCCCTTCCCTTTTTCGTTTTGGGGAGGGGAGACCCAAGAAGTGCAGGGTTCTTTCGCCCAATTTTTTTCCCCATAAAATTTTGAGATTGCTAAACAAATCCATTTTTCCTACTGATTTGGCCTTCTTAATTAGCCTTTTTTTAAAGGGGGGGGAAGCTTTGGGGGGGGCCACTCCGTTTTGGGGACCCGAGGGGATCCGTGAAGGCAAATTTGGGAAAGCATTTCCCCCCAAGGGGTTACCAAATTGTCTTTGAGGAACCTAGGTTTGCCCCTTTTTTTCTGCGCCCACCCCTTTGTTGTCTCCCGGTTCGGGGGGTGACTGCCCTGTGGGAATTTCTTGTGCATTTCCCCGCACCTTGGGCCCTCGGACTTGGATTTGGAAAACAATAAAGGTTTTGGGTTTTGGGCAACCCTTTCGGCAAGGCCTTTCGGGAGTTTTTAAAAGTTTACCCGCGGGGGTCGGGGGCCTCCCTTTCCCTTTCATGGGACAAATTTAAATTCGGTTTTGGCCCAACCCGGGATCGATTTTTCGCTTTGCTGAAAGGCAACAAGAGCTCCCCCCTCCAAGCGGGGGTTTATTTGGTAAAACCCCGGCTACCGTTTAAGCCCCTTTTTTAAAACCCCCCACTTCCTCCGCCAACGGTTTCATGGGAAAGAACCCATGCAGGTGGGGAAAGGGGCTCATTTGATCCCAGGGGGGAAAAAGCTCAAGCGATGTCTGCGGGCAGTTATGTTTTTATTTGGGGTGGGGTTGGGCCCAAACTTAAATTTGGGGGACCCGTGGGTTTGGCCCGGGGGAAAACTCCCGCCCCTAGGGTGTAGGAGAGGAAACCCTGGGTTGTAAATGGGGCCCTTTCCCCCCGTCTGACCAATTCCCGTTCTTTGGGGAAATTTTCCCCGGACAAAAACCACCTTTAAAGGCCCCACCCCCTTTCCCTGGACGGGGGGGTTCCGGGGGTAACTTTATGGGCCACGCGCTGGGGGTCCCAGTCCCCAGGCTTCAGTGACCCCCCTGCAGAAACCCTTTTTTGGTCTCCTCTGTCAGTGGCGAATGCCTCAAGGATGCCATTCGGTTCTGCACAAAGCCCTCCCCTTGCAGTTTGGGGCTTTTTACACCCGGGAAAAACGTGGAAAAATCCCTGGGGAACTGCCTCGTTCCTCTTCGGGAAAAATCCCCCCGGGGCCTTTCCCGGGTTTTGCAAGAGCATGCCCCAAATTTGGGGACGGGGAAACCCCCCGGCAGAATTTTTTTGGGGGCCCGGAATGTCGCTCATGATGCCTTTTTGGCACCCCCCCCCTGTCCAACGGTTTGGGCCTTTTGCAAAAAAGCTACGAAGTCTCTGCCGGGGTCTGCCCTGTCCTTACCAGGACTTTGTAAATTTCCTTTTCCGTAAGAAAAAGCCGAAACTCTGCCCCCCGAAGGGGGCCCTTGGTTTGGGCCTATCGATTGAATTTGGAAATTTTTACTTTTCCCGGGGCCCAGGGGTTTTACCCTCTCCCCTTTCCCTGAGACAAAGGCGATGCCCGGGATTATATTCAAAAAAAAATCTTCCGCAAAGGCTTTATAAAAAAAGGGTCGTCCCCCCCCCTGCGGGACCCGGATTTTTTTTTTTTTGGGGAAAAGAAGTTTAAACCCCTTTCCGGCCCGAAAAAAATTTTATCGGGGGCCCTTTAAAATTAAATAAACCGGGTTAAAGAATCGATCCCCTTCCCTTTTGTTCTGGGGCTTTTGCCCGCCAAAGTGGCGAAAAAATTTTTTTTCTAAGTTGGATCTTCGCGGTGCTTAAAAATGATTTCGGGTTGGGGAATGGTGAGGGAGTGGAAAAACAGCCGTTAAAACCCCGTGAGGGGCCACTTCGAATTCTCGTCATCCCAATTTGGTCTCTGCAACGCTCCCTGTCTTTCAAAATTTTTTTTAAATGAGATTTTTAATTTTTATACGTCTGGGGGTCATTTTTTATCTGGAAGGATTTTTAAAATTCTATTCTCCAGACCTACAGACTCCCCGCCACCACGCCCCGCCAGGTGCTCAGACGCCCCCGGGGAAAACCCCCAAAACTTTTTTTGGTAAGGCTGGAGAGGGGGTGGCCTTTTCCCGAGCCACCCCCCCCTCCCCTTTTTTGGGGTACATCTTTGGTCGGATCAAGGTCTTCAGAGGGGACCCGCCGGCTCTCAGCGTCCTGCAGTGGCCCCGCCCGGGGGGGCCTTTTGGGCCACCCAGCCCCTTCTTAGGTTTTGGGCCTTTATTACAGGCAATTTTTTTCCCACACTTCTCCTTTTGGGTTTTGGTCTCCGGGGGTAGCCCTCCCCAAAGGGAAGGGTCCCGATCCCAAGTCATGGCCTCCCGGGGCCCCAAGAGGCCTTAAAACGTCAAATTTGGGCTGCATTTGTTTTCGCTCCTTTTTTTCGCCCCGCCCAAAAACCCTAAAGCCCCGTTTGTCTTGGGAGGGTCAAACCCCTCCTCGGGTTGGCGCGGCGCCGTTTTTTTCTTCGGGAAGGCCTTTTCCTCTGGGGGTTTGGGGGGTTTTTGGGATTTTCCCCCAAAAACTTTCACTCGGCTAAACTAATTACACAATGGGGGGATGGGGAACTTTACCCATAAAAAGTTAGCCCTTGGAAGAATGGCTTTAACTTGTTTGGGGGGGTTTCCCCATCCCATAGAGATCTACACTGATCTTAAGAATCTTCTATATCTACAAATTTCCTGTTTCAGGATTGAATCCCCCGGTTAAGCCGGGGTTGGCGCTTTTCTTCCCCCTTTTTAATTTTTTTCCTAAAATTTCGCCCGGGCCGAAAAAAAATGTCAGGGGGACCCCTCTCTCTGGGCCCTTCTGACACGGGGGGCTTGGACCCGCCCTCAAGTTACATTATCCCTCCGAAAACGGTTTCCCTTTTCGGCCGCCTGTGGTTTTTTCAACATTTACCGGGGGGGAAAGGGAACCTATTTTCCGCCCTTTTGCTTTACGGCCTCGAATTTTTAAATGGGGACATTCTTCTCGATCAGTTGGTCACCCTGGGGATTCACAAATCCTTTAAAAACAAATCCCCAAAATTTTATTGGGGGCCCCATCCTCGAGGACTTTGGGGAAACTTTTTTTTAAACCTTCACCTCCTGTGCCCGTAACAAATTTCCTCGCCTCGGGATCCGGGGTCTCCCTTCAGCCTTTTTCCCCGGTTTGCCAGAGAGCCTTTGTCCCATTTTGCTATGGTTTTTGTTATGCCCTGCCGGCCTCACCCCGGGAAAACCCCGGTTTTCATCGGGTTTGGAGGTTGACAAAATTTTCTAAAATGGGGGATTTTGTGCCCCTGGGGGTTTTCCCCTCTGCACCCCCGCTAGCCCAGCTCTTTTTTCCCCCACATTTTTCATTGCAGGGGCTCCCTTTTGGTTTCATCTCGGATAGGGGGTCCAGTTTGTTTTTTTAAATTCTGGCGGGCCTTGTGTTCAGTTAGGGGGTGCAGCGGGGATTTTTCTCGCCCCTCTTACCCCCCTCAGAAAACGGGCAGGGTGGGGGGGTAAACCAAGTTCTTAGGATCTTTCTGGACTTTTTGTGTCTCCCCATGGGGAATAACTGGCCCTGCCCTTTCCTCCCCTGGGGGGAATTCTCATAAAATTTCCCCTAGACCAAAAGGCCCGCAAAAGGGCCCCCCTTTTTTTTTGGGTTTTTGGGGTTTTTCCAATCCCCCGCCACCCCCCCCTTTAGCCATTTGTTTTCACTTTTCCTGCCGTGGTTGCCCTTTTACGGGACATCAATTTCACTTGGCAGGTCACTCGTCGGGCCTTTCTTCGGGTTTTCCACCCGTACAAAAATTTTCAGGCAAAGGGTACCGGGGGACCTCCCTGTATTTAAGAAAGGTGTTTAGGGTTTGGCTATCGGCCAAATTTAAAATCCGTTTCAAGGGTTCCCCAGTAAAAAGGGTTGGGGCCCTAAATATTTCCCCCTTTTTTGGGGTTTATTTTCCGTCCCCTTAAAACCCGGTCTCCTGCAAGCCCCGGTTTCCCCTCCCACTCGGGTTGTCCCGAAGGGCCTTCCATGGTCTTCCTAAAAACCCGGGGGTGCTGAACCGCTTCCCCCGTGGATCTGTCCCCCCTTTTTCCCCTGTGGCCCAAACTCTGTTTAACTTTTTTGAGGTAAAGGGAGGTCTGGCGCAGAAAACAGTAAAGGGGGAAAGGGGGGGGTTTTTTTTTCTTTTTGACTGGAAAGGGGTTCGGGCCAAAAGGAGCATTCGGGGGAAACCCTGAAGGCAACCTGTAAACCTGATCCCCTTTGTAGGTTAAAAAAAAAGAAGGGGGCCCTAAGGGGGGGGGGTTTTGGGGGAAACGGGGTCAAGGGGGGGCGGACGCCGGCTCCCCCTTGCGGCCGTTCCCTTGCCTGCCGGGGGCCCGGCCGGGCATCGCGGGCACCCGGAAACCCCCCGTTCCCTATCCCGGGCCCCGGCTCCTTTACCGGGCCCCGCCCCTGTCCCACGCCGCCCCCGTCGGTTCCAGTTTGCCGGGTCGTGCCCTGTCCCTTTGGGGGGGCGGGCGGGGGGGGGGGGCCCGCGGGGGGGGCCGGACAGCCGGGTTTTGAAAAAAAGGGGGCCAGTTTCCCTTTTTAATTTGGCCCTTTTGGGCCGGGCGGGCCCTATAAAAGGGGTTTAAACGCCCCCAAGAAACCCTTTCGCTGCCCAGATAATTTGGTGTTTTTTTTAGCGAGCTAAGAGAGGGGTTAGTGTGGTATTGTTTTCCCCGGGTTGAAACCAAAGTTTTCCCGTTTACTTTTCCTGACCTTGCCTGTTTGCCCGCCTGCCCTGACCGTCCTGCCCGTCTCTGACCACGAACTCTGCCGCCTGCCCTGACCTCCTGCCTGTCCCCGACTACGCCTCTGGATTACGATCTGAACCACGCAGTACCCCGGCCGCCACCGAAAAGCAAGTCACGTCAGGGTAGCAACCTGGTAGCCTCACGCCGAAGCAAGTCCATCCCACTTTGCGGCGGGCTCTGGTGAAAACCGGGGGGCTATTTAGACTCCGAACTGTCGTGGCGTTCCCTGGCGTGGCTTAACTATCATCGCTTGCGGTGGTCCAGCGAATCCACCAAACCCTTACAATAGACCACCTCTATGAATACAGATCCCCCACACAAACTCCCAAGTAAACAGAGACCTCAGACCAGACCCCCTTACTGAATAGTTATGCACTATAGTTTTACACTATATATATATATATATATTGTAAACCAGAAGTGTATGTAAGCCCCATCTGCATGTTTTTCTCACTGTCTGACAGGAAATCAGGATAAACCTTCCCCGTTTTAGGTCAATTAGGAACCAAAATTATTAATATTTGTCAAATACCAGAATAATGAGAGAGAATTTTTAAAGGCATTTTTATTACTTTCTGCAAAGTGAAAAGTTTCCATACATTTTATTAGTATTTGGTAGCTTTGCCCCTAAACTGTATGAGTGGGTCAAACATTTTGGATCCTTTCACAAGTTTCTCACAATAGTTGGTAGGAATTTTGGCCCATTCCTCCTTACAGAACTGGTGTAACTGAGCCATATTTGGAGGTCTACTTGCTCATACCTGCCTTTTCAGTTTTGCCCATAAATTTTCAATAGGATTGAGATCAGGGCTTTGTGATGACCACTGCAAAACATTGACTTGGTTCTCCTTAAGCCACTTTGCAACCAGTTTGGCAGTAACTTTAGGTTATTGTCCATTTGGAAGACCCATTTCCACCCAAGGAAAATGGGTTTCTTCATTATTGCCACTTAAATTTTCTTTCCCCAAAGATGTCATCTATTTTTGTGAAGTGCACCAGTCCCTCCAGCAGCAAAACAACTGCACAACATGATGCTGCCACCCCCCGTGTTTCACAGTTGGAAGTATATTTTTAGGCTTCTAAGCTTCTCCCTTTTTCCTCCAAACCTAACAATGGTTATTATGGCCAAACAGTTCAATTTTAGTTTAATCAGACCACAGGACATGTCTCCATGTGCATTTGCAAACATTAATCTGGCTTTTATATGTTTCTTTTGGAGTAATGGCTTCTTCCTGGCAGACTGGCCTTTCAGCCCATGTTGATAACAGTACTCGTTTCACTGTGGATAATGACACAATCTTACCATCTTCCGTCAGCATCTTCACAAAGTCTTTTGCTTTTGTTCTTGGGTTGATATGCACATGTTGGACCAAAGCACGTTCATCTCGGAGACACAGAACCCGTCTCCTTCCTGAGCGGTGTGATGGCTGGACATTCCCATCTTGTTTGTACTTGCGCATAATTGTTTGTACAGATGAACGAGGCACCTTCAGGTATCTGGAAATTGCACCCAAGGATGATCCTGACTTGTGCAAGTCCACAATTCTCTTCCTGATATCTTGGCTGATTTCTTTAGACCTTCCCATGATGTTACACAAAGAAGCAGTGAGTTTCTGGTGTGCATTAAAATACATCCACAGATGTGTCTCTAATTTCCTCAGATGTTGCCAATAAACCTATCAGAAGCTTCCAAAGACATTCTTCATCATATGGGTGGTCCCAGATTGTTTAAAGGCATAGTTATCTTATTGTATGTTTTGACTTTGCAGAAAGTAATAAAAATGCCTTAAAAATTCTCTCTCTCCTTATTCTGGCATTTGGCAAATATAAATAATTTTGGTTCCTAATTGACCTAAAACGGGGAAGGTTTATTCTGATTTCATGTCAGACAGTGAGAAAAACATGCAGATGGGGCTTTTTATATAGTGTATGTAAACTTCTGGTTTCAGCTTTACATGGACCATACTCATATCCACTCCTGAAAATCAAGCCTGAATTGTAATATGGTTTAAGCTCAGTATTATTACAGAAAGGGACTTACCTCATATTTTTCTGGTACAAAGTCACAGGGAGGCATTATAGGCTCATTGCTTGATAAACATCTGCAAAACACTAATAGGTATAATCATCAGTATCTATCTATCTATCTATCTATCTATCTATCTATCTATCTATCTAACTATCTATCTCATATCTATCTATCTATCTATATCTATCTATCTATCCCATATCTATTTTATCCTACTATCTATATCTATCTATCTATCTATCTATCTATCTATCTATCTCTCATTGCTCATCTATCTATCTTCTATCTATCTATCTATCTATCTATCTATCTATCTATCTATCTATCTATCTATCTATCTATCTATCTGCTTATTTATCTCATATGTATCTAATAATAATCTATCCACTTATCTATTCATCTGCCTTGTATCTATATATCTATAAAATATCTATCTATCCATCTATCTCTATTTATCTCTTATCTAGAGGTATTTGGCTTTTAGTTGAAATTCAGGATGAACATAAAATTTCCTGATTTTTTTTTAATGAACTAAATGGGCCTATCTCTAACTTTAGATGCATGTGTCCAACTGTTCAATGTGCCTTGTTCCGCAGGGCATTGTTTACAAAAAGTGGTCGCAAGTGTGTGGGTCAAAGGACGCCCATTTTTTTTTTTCTTTTGTGACTCTTCCAGTCTTCTTATCTCTGTTTTACAACCTGCTGATGCACTCGTGACACTCTAAGTCATGGCCACTTGTCTGGAGCACCCTGCTTTTAAACCCCTGGCACTGGTGGGTCTGTTGACTCCCAACTTTAAAATTGAACAGCAAGAGGGGTAAAGATAAAAAAATTTTATTGAGAAACATACCCTTAAAAATATGTAACGAATTGTGAAACGAATTTGCGGTTTTTCACTTTTCCCTAGTGACACGGTATAAATTTTATTTTTGCTCCATATTTGGGCGTCCTCAAAAGCTATACGCCTTTGGGATTCATCCCATTATATAAGGATTTATCCCGACTGCTACTAGGACTATGTAAAAAAACCGCAAATTGTTTGCACAATTCGTTAATATTTAAGGTATGTTGTCTCAATAAAATTTGTTTATCTTTCCCACTCTTGTGTTCACATTGAAAAGTTGGCACATGGGAACGGGAGCGGGGAGGCCCCTTTTTTGGCGAGTACTAGCAGTCTGGAGATAGTCGATTAAGTCTATAAGCCTGCCTTGTAAAGTTCATGGAGGTACTGTTGATCAACTGTAAGGTGTTTCCTTGGTCTCATGATGTCACAATGTGAACAGCAAGATGAGGGGGACTTTTTTAAACCCCAATTTGTAGGGAATCGCCAAAAGGTGTACAGGGAAGAAACGTCTGCGATTTTCCGTCATTCCCTTTCATAATGGGTTTTTCCCCAGAAAGGTAATCACAAAAAGGGAAAAAAAACGGTGTGGCCTAGCGCAAAACAAAACGCACCTGTTCGTGTGTAAAACCCCCCAGTCTCTGGTTCTTGTCCTTTAGCCGGGTCCGTTCAAGGGGATTTGGCAGGTGTGTAGACACTCTGTCCAACCCACACTGTAGACCCTTCTGACGCACCCCCCCTGCTTCACCTGTTTTCCAGGTTTACAAGGTCTAAACAAAAAACCCAAAGGGCCCGGAGGACTGGGAGTAGCCAAACCCCCCCCGCCTTTGGGGACTCCAGAAAAAGCCTACCTATAACTGCATGCAGTTACACAAACGTATAGGGAAAAGTGTGTCATGGCTGAATGCGTGACACCAGTACTATATGGTTTTTTTCCCCACGAGACAGGCATCTCGGGGGACATATCTGCCCTTACCACGCCCCTTGTTTGGTTTCCCACACAATACAAATTGATCCTCGACATTTATAAAAGATTGGTTGTTTTTTGTGCATTTTTAAAAATTAAGAAATGTTATGTTCTCCTGAAATTTTCCCCCAAAAACCAAATTCCCTAAATTTTTTGTGGTAGTGTATCTTTCTATCTATCTTTCCCCTCTTTCTTAATGCACTGAAAAAAAACCAAAATGGGACTTCCCAGGAAAGGTATCAAAAGGGCCCTTTTTTAACAGTACTGCTTTTTATAGCTGGTTTTTTTCCCTGCTGCCGGCTCATACGCCTTGCAAAAGGGGCCACAGAGATTTTCATTTCGGTCCCTTTTTCGGAGGTCTTTAGAGTTCACCCCGGGGGCGAGAAGTCAGAGAGGACCTCACTGTGCGTTGCCGCCTAGTGCGGGGACATCTTGGACCAGGAGCACAGCCTATGTGCAGAACCACTCCACTGTTGCAGCACCTCGGTAGAACATACATGCCAACTCTCCCGTTTTTTGGCGGGGGGGGTCCCGCTATTTGGGTCCCCTCCCGCCCTCCCGGGGGAAGTTGGCATTCCTTCCGCCGCCTGCAGGCGGGGGGGTCCTTTAAATTACCCCGCGGCGCAAGAGTACGCTGGTGCGCTACTCTTGCGCGCGGGACCCGCTCCTACAGGCGGGTGAAGCGGCCGCAGCGGGCGCTCACCCGCCCGCGGTCTCACTGTGCAGGGAGGAGGCAGGGGGGATCGCTCCTCCTCCCTCCTCTCCCTGTATGTAGGGCCCGCTCTCACTTCCCCTGCGCCGTGAAGAGAATCGGGCAGGACTGGCCGCGCTGCAGGACCCTGGTAAGGTAAGTGGATTTTATTATTTGATTTTTATTAGCTTTAGGGGCTCAAACCTGGCTAACAGAGAGGGGCATCTATCTGGCAACAGAGGGGGCACTACCTGGCAAAAGAGGGGGCACTACCTGGCAACAGAGGGGACATCTACCTGGCAACAAGGGGGGCCTCTACCTGGCAACAAAGGGGGCACTACCTGGCAACAAGAGGGGGCACTACCTGGCAACAGGGGACATCTACCTGGCAAGAGGGGGCACTACCTGGAAAACAAAGGGGCACTACCTAGCTAACAGATGGGGGCACTACCGGGCTAACAGAGGGGGCACTACCTGGCAACAGAGGGGACAAAAACCTGGCCCAACAGGGGGGGGGCACTACCTGGCAACAAAGGGGGCACTACCTGGCTAACAGATGGGGGCACTACCTGGCTAACAGAGGGGGCACTACCGGGCAACAGAGGGGGCACTACCTGGCAACAGAGGGGGCATCTACCTGGCAAACAGAAGGGGGCACAACCTGGCTAACAGATGGGGCACTACCTGAAACCCAGAGGGGACATCTACCTGGCAACAGAGGGGACATCTACCTGGCAATACAAGGGGGGAAATTTCCCTGGCAAACAGATGGGGCACTACCGGGCAAACAGATGGGGGAAACCTACCTGGCTGAACAATGGGGGCACCTACCTGGCAAAACAATGGGGGCACCTCCCTGGCTCACAAAGGGGGGCACCTCCCTGGCTAACAAAGGGGGGCATCTACCTGGCTACAGAGGGGGCATCTACTTGGCTACAAGGGGCATCTACCGGCCTGAAAAGGGGCCCACTACCTGGTTTATGGGGGGCCACTACCTGGCTATAAGGGCATCTACCTGGCTTTCTTCCAAAGCCGTTATGCAGTTAGGTGGAGTGGGTGTGGCTTTTTGAAGGGGCGTGGCTACCAACAAGATGGGCGTGTCCATGCAAATTTTTGTCCGCGCGCCGCCCACTAAATTCTCCTGCTTTTTCATTTTCGAAAGTTGCCAACTATGGCGTAGAATGAGAGGTCCTGAACCAGCAACGCAGACGCACTTCGATCTCATCTGAGCTTGCCAACTGCCTGGACTAAGGATTTGTGCTGTGATACGCCAGAGACTGCCACAGTGTGTAATAATACACTGAGTTCGTGAACCTGCTGGCTTCTCTCCAAGTGGCCTGGAGACACCTGACTACTCTCTGCAACCACAATATTAGGCCTGGTGGTTGTTTACCTTTTGGGATGAAAATCTGCCAATTTTTTCTCTTTTTTCCTCACACCCCTACTTGGAGGACTAGGCGGGGAAATGAGAAAATCTCCAATTTTTATGCTCAT
>JAODAL010043289.1:2500-33986 GCA_025379985.1 Phyllomedusa bahiana | reverse complement strand
TATTTTTTAAATATTGTAATTATATCTTTTCATGGGGAAAACACGAAGATATGACACTTTGATACAATGTAAAGTATCAGTGTACAGCTTGTATAACAGTTGGTAAATGTGGTTTGCACCCTCAAAATAACTCACACGGCACTCGCCTGGCAAGAAAAGTAAGTACACCCCTAAATGAAAATGGACAAATTGTATTCAAAGTGTCAATATTTTGTGTGGCAGACATTATTTTCCAGCACTGCCTTAACTCTCTTGGGCATGGAGGTCACTAGAGCTTCACAGGTTGCAGCCACTGGAATCCTCCTCCACTCCTCCATGATGACATCACGGAGCTGGTGGATGTTAGAGACCTTGTGCTCCTCCACCTTATGTTTGAGGATGCCCCATAGATGCTCAATAGGGTTTAGGTCTGGAGACATGCTTGGCCAGTCCAGCACCTTTACCCTCATTTTCTTGAGCAAGGCAGTGGTCGTCTTGGAGGTGCAGGTGCGTTGCTAGGTTCCCAAGACATCCGGGGCCTGGGCCCTTTGTGTTAAGTTTTGCTCAGTAGGGCTGCGTTCACACGGCATTTTTCACGCCCCATTGTGAACTGCGGAATAGATTTTTACAGACGATAAAACTGTAGCTGGCGCGTCCCTCTGAAGCTCTCACCTTTATTTACTCTCTCCAGAACAGGTAATCATTGTTCTCAGTGAGAGCAATGAATTGCCATAATGTCAGCCCGTACGTCGGGTGTACTGAAGCACAATTATGCGCCGAAGTACGGACTGACATTACGTGGTGTGAATATACACAGTGTATTTGTGGGGCATAACTGTGCTGTAATGCGCCCAAAATACGGCCCGCAAATACGGTAAAATCATAGCGGTGAGTGCTGTGATTACCTGCTGTTTTCCCTGGCATACAGAACTGCCCATAAAAATAAGTGACGTGCCACAGGGCGAAAAGTGAAAGTGGATGGGAGGTGGCCGGAGTGCACAGCAGGGGGCGGAGCCTCTCTCTTACTGTCGGGCTGTGTGCTGCTAAACTTCCTGACTGTGCCGGGACCTTGTGCTCAGCGCGGCTGCAGCATATAAGGTCCTGACAATCAGGAATGTGTGACAGGCGCCCCCTCCTCCCTCCTAAGCGCCCGGCACCACGACAGTCTCCTTCCCTGCCTGCACAGAGAAACGGCCTAAGCTGTATGTGCGTCCTCTGGACTCACATACAGTTAAATCGATCGTCGGCTCTCCAGCCACATACTAACTGGAACCCGACGAACTGAGTGAGGTTCGGGGCACAGGCAGGATTGTCCGGGGCTTGTGCCCCGAATAATCCTGCCTAGCAACGCCCCTGTGGAGGTGTGTTCGGAGTTGTTATCATGTTGGAATACTGCGGCCCAGTTTCATTGTTCCCTCAATGAACTGTAGCTCCCTACAGTTGGAAGCACTCATGTAGCCCCAAACCATGACATTCCCACCACCATGCCTGACTGTAGGCAAGACACACTTGTCTTTGTACTCCTCACCTGGTTGCCACCTCACACTTTTGACACCATCTGAACCAAATAAGTTTAACTTGGTCTCATCAGAAAACAGGACATGGCTCCAGTAATTCATGTCCTTAGTCTGCTTGTCTTCAGCAAAGTGTTTGTGGGCTTCATTGTACATCATTTCGAGGAGAGGTTTCCTTCTGGGGTGATAGCCATGCAGACCATTTTGATGAAGTGTGTGGTATATAGTCTGAGCACTGACAGGCTGACCCTCCACACCTGTAACATCAGCAGCAATGCTGGCAACACTCATACGACTGTTTTGAAAAGACAATCTCTGGATATGCTGCTGAGCACGTGCCCTCACCTGCGGTGGTCGACCATGGCTGTCTTGATAAAACGCTGTATGGTCTTGACCACTGTGCTGCAGTTCAGTTTCAGGGTGCTGGCAATCTTCTTATAGCCTAGACCATCCTTATGTAGAGTAACAATTCTTTTTTTCAGATCCTCAGAAAGTTCTTTGACAAGAGGAGCCATGTTGAGCTTCCAGTGACCAGTGTGAGAGTGAGAGCAATAAAACCAAATTTAACACACCTGCTCCTCATTCATTACCCATTGTAACGAATGCCAGGTAGTGATCCGCTGGACCACCGCAAGCGTGGTGATACGCCGTACCATGGACGAATCTAAGTAGAAACCCCCCCAGTTTCAAGGCAGAAGAACTTTCTCTGAAGGCAGTAACGCACTACAAAGATTCCGGCAAAGTGACCAGAAGAAGGGGGTTAAATAGGGTCACCTGCAGCCTTACCAATAATGGGCGCACAGCCCCTTAAAATCCTGGAGAGCCGGCGCGCAGCCGCCTAAGGCGCGGAGCATGCCGCACTCCCCGGCCGGCCAGAGAACGGGAGGACGCGGGGAGCGCGGAGAGGTAAGCGGGGCGAGGCCGGGAAGGCCCCGACCCGCGGGACCGGCAGAGTCGCCGGGCGAGGGGGCTGGGGACCACTCGTGACAGTACCCCCCCCCCCCAGGCCTCCTCCTCTTTTCTGGACGGAGGAACCGCAATATGAGACCGGCGGTCCAGGATGTTTCCCCAGGTTCCCATGATCTCTCCTCCGGACCGAACCCTCCAATCAACCCCTAACCGACCTCATAGCCAAGATCTCTTTGACCGCAAAATGTTGAGGCTACAGACTCCAGGAGAGGGAGGACAACTGTTATGGAGAAGCGGTTCAACACCGACAGCTTTCCAGGAGGGATACGTGAAAAAGAATTAGGGATCCCGCATGGAGGGTGGATTCGGAGCTTATATGATACTACTGGAATTAATACGGCTCCATGATTATCAAAGGGCCCCAGGAAGCGTGACCCAGCTTGTACTTGGGATTTCAACCTGACATATATGGCGGAGTAAAGATTGGAGCTGTCTCCTCTTTCTGTCCGCCTGGGCCTTCATACGGGCCACGTACCAGCAGGGACTGACGAGTATGCCACCAGATGCCAGAATACATCGTGGACCAAGGCATCTACAGAGGGCACCTCGGAGGAGGAGGGAGCGGCGAGGGGGCTGGGGGATTCGCCGACCATATACAACAAAAAAGGGAGACGCTCCGAAGCCCCGGATTCCATGAGTTGTACGAGAATTCAGCCCAGGGTAGGAGGTCGGCCCAATCATCCTGGCGAGCAGAAACAAAAGACGTAAGTACCTGCCACAGAAACTGATTGCACCTCTCTACCTCCCGATAGATTGCGGATGGTAGGATGAAGAAAAGTCTAAGTCACCTGCAAACCGGGAGCAAGAGTGCCGCCAGGAAACTTGGACAACGAACTGCACCCCACGATCAGAGACATGTGCTGGGCCAGGCCGTGCAGGCGAAGATGTGACTAAAGAACAGGGAGGCAAGACGTGGTGCGGTAAAGGTAACCTGGCAGTGGGACGAAGTTTACATCCTTCGAAAACCTATCCGTATACCCAGATCACGGTGTTACCCGAAGAGGATGGAAGGTCGGTGATGAAAATCCATCCCACATGGGGACCATGGAGTACTGGGTAATATGCAGGGGTCGTAGCACCCGGAGGGGCCGTGGCGGGGCACCTACTACCCCGGTGCACAAGTGGCCACAGGCATCCAAGAAGTCCTTATAATCTTAAGCCATCCCTGGCCCACCAGTAAAAAACCGGAGATCCAATTGGAACGTCTGCGGGCCCCGGATGTCTGCTAACAACGAGCAGTGTCCCCAAATCAGGATTCTCATTGCGCAGAAATGCCGACACTAGGTCTTGCCCAGGAGGTATCTGCCAAAAGGACGAGGTGCTGCTGGGAATTTTTTGTTTTTTCAGGGCCGTTAACGTAGGATAAATGTGTTGGGGCTGCGGCTCCCTCCAGTGACACAGATGCGGCGAGATAGAGCAAATCTTGCCCTGATTTCTTCCTCGGCCTGGCGAAAATGATCCGGAAGCCAAATCTAGAAAAGAAAAGAGACCACACCGTTGCTTGCCGGGGATGAGGCGCCCTTTGGCCGACTGGAGATACTGAAGATTTTTGTGAATCCGTAAATACCTTCGAAAGGATGACGAGCTCCCTCTAAGAAGATGCCCGCCGAACTCTTCCAGGGCCATCTTGATTGCGAGAAAACTCGACCCCCAATAGCAATATTCCTCTCCGCCGACGCGAAGGTCTTAGAGAAAGAAGCCCGCAGGTGGTAGTTTCCGTTTGGACCCCTTTTGGTAGTAAGGATAGCTCCGGCCCCCACAGAAGAGGCCTCACCTCCATAGCGAAAGGCTTCTCAGAGGTCAGGGCGTGACAAAATAAGGTGCGGAAGCAAAGGCCGACTTCAAATCTGAGAAGTCTCTCTTTCGGCCAAACATTTGGGATTAGCCCTTTTTCCTGGTGAGGGCCACAATAGGAGCCACCAGAGTAAGAAATGATGTATACACTGTCGATAATAATTCGCAAAGCCAACAAACGTTGAATGCTCAAATTCCAACAGGTCGTTTCGCCATTGCAGGATAGCAGCACGCTTAGTGGGAACCATTTGTAGTACCTCGGTCCGGAGACGATGTAACCGAGTAAATGGCAGACCTGGTTTGGGTGGAAACACAACACTTCTCTATTGGCTTACAGCGGTTGCTGCACGAAGAGCGTTGCAGGACTAGGCGTACCTGTGATAGATGGGTCCGGAGGTCAGGGGAGAAAACCAGGATGTCGTGTCCCAGGTTAAAAACCGATGACACAGGTGTAGAGCAGGTCCCCTGAAGATGTCGTTTAACGAACTCTTGAAAGACCGCGGGGGCCATTGCACAGCCCCGAATTGGCATTACCAAATACTCAAAAGGCCAGTCGCGGGTATTGAACGCAGTCCTTCCCACTCATCTCCCTCACGGATTCCTGAGAGATTTATATGCCACCGCGCAAGGTCCAATATGAGAACACCTTGCCCCTGTAGACGTCCAAAGAGTTCCGTAATTAGTGGCAACGGTACCGTTTTATTTACGGTAATTCTGGTTCCGACCGCGGTAAGTCGATGCAAGGACGGAGAGAAACCATTCTTCTTCTGTACGAAGAAAAACCCCGGCTCCAGCGGTTTGATGAGGACTTGCTAATAAAACCCTTTTGCAGTTCTCACTGATATAGTCCGACATGGCCTAGAGTCCCCTGGTCTGACAAACGGGTAAACTCTGGTCCCCGAGGAGGACTGGCCCCAAAGGAGTCAATGGGACAGTCATTGGGGCGATGAGGAGAAGGGAATTCGGCCTGTTTTCTTTCCTCCTTTCCTTCTTTCTCCGAAAAGACGTCCGCAGTAGTCCCAGTAATTCTGTGGGAAGACCTTGCATGGGCCCTGGAAGACTGAATGAGGTGGAATGGCCGGACCGGCCGCGGAACTGAGAACAGCGATTCCGTCAGTTGGTAGCCCCAGCGTAAACCTCCCCGGTCTCCCAGTTGAGGTCGGGGCATGGAGCTGCAGCCACGGAAGACCCAAGGGATCCCGCTGAGGACGACCGGGAGGACATAGAAGGTGATCTTCTCCTTGTGTAAATAGCCCCTACTCCGGAGTACAATGGCTTGGTTACGTGCCGAATGGCTCACAAAGAAGTTCGCCACTCACGGAGGACAATATCACCAGGGCCTTTCTCCAGACGGGTCACCGAAGGCGATACTGGGACACCAGGGCGGCGTGAATAAATTTCCGGCGGATCCAGAGTCCAGAAAGGCGGGTACCCCGAAAAGTGAGTCCGGCACCAGACGAGACCTCAACCTCCCATAGTAAGGCTGAGAGGAAGTGTTCACACCTAGGGACCCTCTCCGACATAACCTAGGTGCGGGCTTATCCCACCGCTGAGCGGCGAAGTGGGCAACCATTGCGAAAGTGATCCGGGCTTGCACAGTAACAGGCACAATTTCCTCTGCCCGACGTCGGGACAGCTCCTGTTCGGATACAGATTTGTGCCCGGATCCACGCCTGCATGGGTTTCTTCACTGGTAGGGATCGGAAGTGACAGCTGTGGTCTTTGGAAGACCGAGCCAGGCGAGGCAGGCGGCGGGTTCGGGCGAGGAATTCACGATCCTGGCGTAGTTCCCTCTTCCTCTTGCCGCTCGCGAAGCGAACATCGATCCCCCCATACCCCCCCGGGGGGGTGGGGGGGGGGGGGGGGCGCGGGGGGGGGTTGCCGGGCGGGGGGGGGGGGGGGGCCCCCCCCGGGGGGGGGGGCCCCCCCCCGAGTATCTAGGGGATCAGCTCGCTTAGGAGGACGGGATCTCTCAGCCGCAAGGGCGTCCTTAAACTCTGCCGGACAAGCCCTTATTGAAAGTGGCACAAAGTGCTGCTCGTCTAGGTAAGCTCTGATGCCAGGATCCGAAAACCGACTGCTAGTCCGCCGACCGAGGATTCACCCATGGCGAAGATTCAGTAGAGCGTTCCTCTGCAGAGGATGCCCGTCGCCGGCTCTTCATCAAGACACTGGCGAACTCTGATAGAAAAGCCTGAGGTCCGTCGTCACCCGATCGCCCCGGTCCCAGAGAGGGGTGGCCCAAGCTAGAGTCCCCCCCCCTTCCCGGCACAGCCAAGAACTGACCACGAAGGCCACCTAGAAACGTTCAGTGGGAATTGACCAGCCATCTAACTCAACGTTCATCGAGCACTGTGTAATAAATCACCTGCACAGTTTCGAGTCCCCCGTACAAACTTTTCAGGTATTGGTAAGCGTAGCGAGATCCGGTGCTGGGCGGAGGGTGTCGCCGACAGGAGAGGAGTCGTCGGCTGTTGTTAGCCAGAGCTGCTGCAATCCATGGCGGACAACTGTCAGACCAGCTGGGCTTTGTTGCGCTAGTTGATGTGCCTGCTGAGCACTATCGCCGTGAGATCCGGTTCACCGGCCAAAGGTAACCTCACCCCCCCCTTGCCCGGGGAAAGGGAAAAGAACCCCCCTTGGCGGGATCCATGGCCGATATTACTGTAACGAATGCAGGTATGGATCCGCTGGACCCCACCGCAAGCATGGTGTAGCCAGTACCAGGGGACGGAATCTAAGTAGAACCCGGTTTTCCCAGAGCCCCACGCAAAGCGGGAATGACTTGCTGCGCGGAGAACTACCAGGTCGTCCCACTGGCGTGACTTGCTTGCGGTGGCAGCCAATGGCAGTACGTGGTACAAAATCGTGAGACGTAGGCAAGTTGGTGACAGCAAGAGGTCAGGGCAGATAAGGCGGCAATGGTTCGTGGTCAAAGACACAGAAGCCCGAAGACGGTATCCGGTCACGGTAACAGGAATACAAGGCAGAAAGAAGCTTCTCTGAAGGCAGTAACGCACTAAAGAAATCCGCCAAAGTGACACCGGAAGGAAGGGGGTTAAATAGGGTCACCTGCAGCCTTAACCAATAAGGGCGTACGCCCCTTTAAATCCTGGAGAGCCGGCGCGCGCTCTCCTGGGCCAACGCGCATAAGGCGCAATGCAGCGCACGGTCCGCCGGCCGGCGAACGGAGGACGCGGGAGCGGGAGAGTAAAGGGGCATCCGGGACCCGACCCTCCGGAAACGGGCAGGGGCCGCCGGACCCCGGCGGGTGGCCGCACGAGAGCGCCCGCAGCCCGGGCGAGGGGCTGCGGGACCACTCGTGACACCCATGACCTTGTAACACTAATGAGTCACAAGACACCAGAGAGGAAAAATGGCAAATTGGGCGCAATTTGTCAATTTTTACTTAGGCATCCCTAAGTAAACGAATCTACTCACTTCTGTTGCCAGCGGTTTAGACATTGATGCCTGTGTGTTGAGCTATTTTGAGGGCATGCCAAATTTAGACTGTTATACAAGTTGCACACTGACTAATTTACATTGTATCAAATTTTCATATCTTCATTGTTGTTCCATGAAAAGATATATTACAATATTTTGTAAATGTATGGGGTGTATTCACTTTTGTTAGATAATGTTTTATAAATAGATAGATAGATAGATAAATGTCTTTCATATGTTTCTTTAATATGTAGTCCAGTATGTGATGAACTTCAAACAACAAGTAGCAACACAAGAAGTACGTCAGCAGTCATAGGAAAAGGCAATACAAAGTGTATAAATAAATAAAAAATCAACATTAGATGATTCAGGAAATTCACAGTGGCAGATGAAGACAGGCGCACAGTTTGGGGGATATTCAAATGTGTATACAGGGCTGCCATCAGTCATCTATTAACCGTTTCAGGGCTCCATACAGCAAAATCAAATGGTGCCCCCACCCGTTACTAGTTCCTATTTGTTAAAATATAAGAGGACCCCTTTTTGATTAGGGACCCTGACAGGAGTACTGCCCGCACTGCCCTATTGGCACCCCTGTGTGTATACACTCCAGGAACAGAAGAGTAATAGCAATATATGTCTCTAGCTAACTGTTCCTAATACTATCCCTCAAAAGCCTACCCATTGACTGCCCCTAACACCAGAACCTCTATCCCTGAAGTAACTCTAACACCTTTCCCTCAAATATGTTCCTAAGCTAATGATTGACTCTAATACAGCAATTGGCTTTAGGACCCAGTGAGTCAGGGCCTAACAGAAACTAGACAAAGACCATAACAATATTTCTCAGAAACTACAAAGTCCAATGCTAGACCGAACAGAACTGAGAGAGGCAAGATACTTTAGCCTGACACAACTGAACTGACAACGAACAGTACAGAACAAGCCAACACTACAGGACAAGACAAGGTCTCATTTTTACACTCGGTGTCTGACTGCAATTTGAGCTGAGCTTTACAGAGTGTGCCAGTGAGCTCAGGTGCGCAGCCAGGTTAGCTGACAAGCAAGGCTCCCAGATCAAGATATCCAAGCAATCACTCCAAACAAACACAGACAACAAGACAGATATTACATAAAACTCCGCAGGCCTAACAGCAGAAATATTAAATGCAGAAGGATTCTTGTTATTCACAACAATTTAGCACATTATTCTTCCTGTGTATTTCGAACATCTCAAAAATTGTAACAACACAGAAGCATAGAGCCAACCATCCGCACCAGTAGATAAATGAATAATAAATACTCTTTATTCAATATACTTACAAAAGGAAGAATAAAATAGCTTTTTCACATAAAATATCCATATGAAATGGCAAATGTGGCCTCAACCCAATTTAGGGTTTCGCCTCTCAAAATGGAATTTTTCAGATGCTTAGAGCCCACGGGAAGAATAGCGCGCTACTGGACTGCATAGAAAAGAAACACATGAAGGACATTTATTTATACACAGAACTATTGAGATGTAGAACAGCAGGAAGCCACAGAAAATGTGATAAAGGTGCATGAGAAAAATGCTGAATTTGGGAGACAGATTATTTAGGAAATATTTTTTTCCAATGGACCGCCCTTTTAATGATTCGTATGTAGGGAGCCTACCCTAGTAGCGGCTGGAAGGGAACGCTATGTGTTATGGGAAGCAATGGGAGCAGGTCAACCCTCTTTAGCCATAACAGTTGTATAATCTGCCTTGGTGGTAGAGGCACCACTGCATATGTAATTTGTAAAGTGCCCCTTTAATTCTCTAAGGGGTGCACAACATTTTCTGGCCCAAGGGCTGCATTATCATATTGTGCCTCTCCCATGGGCCAAAGTAATTCATAAAGGGATATTTCCCATCCGTTACCTTCATGGTGCTTCAATTTTAAATACCTAAAATGGCTGAGAGGTCTTGGTTCCACTTTAAGGACTGCAGAGATCAGAATCGGGAGTACTCTGTTTTATTTTTGAGAAAGAGGAGATGAGGCTCCTATTTTTACTGGAGTCTGGAACCTACCGGATATTTCTATGATTTATCTTGTGCATCTGCCATGGTTGTGTCAGAAATAAATGCTCCTCTGAGGAAGAAGTCCAGAAACAGTTTTTATTGGATTGCTCATTAACGTTGCTACAAATAGGATATACAGCTCTAACAGTGATAGTCATGTAGTGCCCACCATAACAGCGCCAGCCATGCAGTGCCTATAAGAGTGCCAACCATACACTGTGCACCATAACAGTGCCAGTCATGCAATGCCCAGCATAACAGTGCCAGCCCTGCACTGCCCACCATAAAAGTGCCAGCCATACTGTGACGCCCAAGACAGTGCCAGACATACAGTTCCCGCCATAACAGTGCAAGCCATACTCTGCCCACAATAAAGGTGCCAGACACACAGTGCCAGCCATGCAGTACCCAACATAACAATGCCAATCATACAGTGCCCATCATACAGTGTCCACCAAAACAGTGCCAGTCAAACAGTGCTCACTATAACAGTGCCAGCCATACAATTCCAGCATAAGTGTCAGCCATACACTACCCACCATAATAGTGCCAGCCATTCACCGCTCACCATAACAGATCCAGCCATACAGTGTCCCCCATAACAGTACCAGCCATGACATGCCCACCATAACAGTGCCAGCCATACAGTGTCCCCCATAACAGTACCAGCCATAACATGCCCACCATAACAGTGCCAGCCATACAGGACCCATCATAACAGTACCAGCCATACAGTGTCCACCATAACAGTACCAGCCATAACATGCCCACCCTAACAGTACCAGCCATTTCATGCCCACCACAACAGACAGCCATAAAATAAAGACCCACCATAATCCAATGTACCAGCCATAACATGCCCACCCTAACAGTACCAGCCATAACATGCCCACCACAACAGTACCAGCCATAAAGGACCCACCATAACAGTACTAGCCATACAGTGCCCTCCATAACAGTACCAGCTATAACATGCCCACCATAACAGTGCCAGCCATACATTTCCCCCTAAACATTTCCAGCCAAAAATCCCCCACCATAAAGTCCAGCCATAAAAGGCCCCATAAAGTAAGGGGCCAAAAATGAAAATAACAGGCCAGCCAACAGGCCCACCCATAAAGACCACCCGGCCCCCCTGGCCCCCCCCCCCCCCCCCGCCCCCCCCCCCCCCCCCCCCCCCCCCCCCCCCCCCCCCCCCCCCCCCCCCCCCCCCCCCCTGTTGTACTTCCTGGGGGGCCAGGTTCACATCAGGTAGGGAATTATTGCGGGAAATTTTCGGGGAAAAAGGGATTTTTTTTTTCGTGGGCCAGAAAAAGTATGGGCCATTTAATTTTGGAGTGGGAAAACGGGAGAAAAGGGTCTGGGAAATTAAGGGGCAAAAATTTAGGGGTTTGAAACGAGGGAACATAGGGTTCACAGGGGAAGTTTCAAACATTAGGGGCGCCGGGCCCCGGCAATACCCAATTAAACCCTTTGCCCTGTTTTTTGTCCCGGGAAGGCCACGGCGAAGGGGGGGCGCCCCTTCCCATGGGAGGGGAATAATACCATCCGAAACCAGGGAAGGGGGAACTGGCAACCGACTGCTCGGGGGGTCCTGCCGCCGGGGGAAAACCCCCGCGGGGAAAAGCGTGCGGGCCCGGTCGGAAAAGCTTCAGCCGGGTTTGCATCCGGTTTTCAAAACCAAGAACCGTCTGAAAAACCGTGCCGTGGGGACATGGCCTTATAGGGGAGTCTTTTGGGGAGTGAATCACCTGATCATGGATCACAGTGTTTAGACATACAGTACTCTAGGTAGGATGTATTTTAATGCATTTTGCAAGACTTGTTTTATAGTTATTGTATTTCTTTTTCTCTTGCTAATTTAACCTAATATAATAAGATACAATGTTTTTGGACTTTAATTAAATTAGAATAAAACATCATAAAACACTAAACACCAGAGCAGGTTCTAATTAAAAAATGTTTCTCTTACCAAGAAAATAATCCATGGTTTCAATGAAGGCAGTCTTGTTTCTGTAACCCCTTTTGAACAGCTGATATCATAGTGGAAGCTGTTACTGGTCATACATTGAACCTATAGCAGCTTGTGTAACCTGCAACCTTTAAAATGGAAGGCCAACCATACAAAACATGGACTGGCTATGTCTACTAAAAGGAAATCTGTTCTGCTAATGGTTCTCATCTCTGGCTAATTGAGGATGTCCCAAGCGAGGGAACCAGTGCCACTTTATTCATAGGAGCTTTGGAAAGCTATGGGGGTTGCAGCGGTTGCAATCGCCCACAGACCCCCCCTTGAAAACCAGCTGCACGTGGGTACTAGATTGACGATGTGGGAGATGTGGCCCGTGCAAAACTCCCTCTCCTCCTCGTTGGTTTTCGCATCCACCCACCTTCACGGGTTTTTTTAAATAGGCAGTGTACTTGAAGGGGTTTGCCTTCACCCCTGAAGTCAGGTCTGAACACCCCCTAAAGAGGGGAAACTTAGTGTGGACCCCCCTGCTTTTGGGGTCCCATTGAAGAAGGGGAGGTGGGCTTTAACGTTTTGATAAAAAAAGTGAACTAAAAAACCCTAAAAAAAAATGTTATGACCTATCAGAAATGCTTTTTAAAAAAACCCCTAATGCTTTTTGATAGTTTCTTTAGTTGATAGTGTGCTGCTGATATTGGAATGTGTATGGACAATTCACTCAGGGTTCAAAGCTATCTCTTTTCCCAGTGTCTTAGCCCTTGACAAGTCATCAGTCTTATGGCTTAGTAAATGCCCAAAGTGTCGCCCCAGAGCAGGCGGTGTGATGACCTCACAATTGGTAGGGAAGTGCTGGAAAAGTGAGAAATCTAACATGTTTGTGTGATAAATTCTGCAGGGACGACTTGTGCCCAGGAGAAGACATCGTGATGTTCTTGAGTGAATGGAGAAGAAAAGGGAAAGTGAACAGGTGATGTTACTTGTGAGTCACTGGATGTAACTGCACTATGATCACTTATATGTGTTGTTGCACCTATGTACAACTGGTATCTCCCACTTTATGAGCACTGTATGGTGGTAATAGTGGTCTTAGTGTAATGGTTTACTGTATTTTAGAACTACTTTTTTTTTATTCGTGCTTTATGGTAGTGATATGTGGTGATGATGTTGTGGTATTATTCAGTATCTTTACGGTGAAGATATGTGGTGGTGATGTTGCAACATTTGTCTTGTATATTGTTGTTATTGTATTAGGGGTCTTGAAATTGATTTGATCAGTAACAGTATGGTGATGTTAGTCACAATATGGTAGTGATATGTGGTGCTGTTATATGGTGTATATGTATATTGTTATTGGTGATGTTAGTTCGTTTTTAGGGTTTGGTCTTTTGGGGAAAAAGAGTGTTTTTTTGGTGATATCTGTTGGCTCTTGTGTACGTATTGACTCACAGAATACCGCTCAGTGTAAACTCCAACGAAAACTAAACATAAGAAACAAAGGCGCAGTTACCTTTTTTTTCCAGAGTGGGGGCAAGAGGATGAGCAGATGCTTTCCCTGTAGAACTTGTTTTTCTTTGGCCCCAGTTAAAATGCATTTTCTTCTATAGGATAATCCCTTTAA
Organism: Phyllomedusa bahiana; assembly: GCA_025379985.1. Taxonomy (NCBI): domain Eukaryota; kingdom Metazoa; phylum Chordata; class Amphibia; order Anura; family Hylidae; genus Phyllomedusa; species Phyllomedusa bahiana. The sequence goes on along the minus strand of JAODAL010043289.1, from coordinate 20,655 downwards.
ATTGAAATAATTTTCCATGACCCTCCGACATACATCTTCCCCCAAGTAGGAAAATGTGTTAAGGGGGGTTTAGAGGAATCGCGGCAGGCAATTTGGCTCCCCCTTATTATGATGAATGTTTTTGGCTGGGAGGGTTTTGAGGGAAATTAAGCAGGCTCTAGGGCCCCCTTTTATAATGAAAATTTGTTGGTGGAGGGTTCTAAGGACTTTTAAGCAGGAAGCTCATCCCCCTTCATTATATTAGATGTGTTTGGGTGGGGGGTTTTTAGAAGGGGTCTATGAGGAGTCTCAGGTCCCCCCCCTTTTTGTGAGATGATGTTGGTGGGGAGGGGTTTAGAGGCTCTCAGGAGGGTCTCACCCCCTTCATTTGATGTTGCGGGGGGTTTAGGGACATCCAGGGGAATTCGGTCCCCTTATTATGATGTAGATGTTTTTGGCGGGGGGTTTTTAGAGGACATTTCAGGGCAGGTCTCGGTCCCCCTTTTATATGAAATGTTTTTGGCTGGGAGGGTTCTAGTGGAATCCAGCAGGGTCTAGGTCCCCTTTTTTTGAGATGTTTTTGGCTGGGGGGGTTCTAGGGAATCTACAGCGGAGTCTCAGGTCCCCCCTTTATTTGATGTAGATGAGTTCGGGGGGTCTAGAGGACATCCGGCAGCAATCTCGGGGCCCCCTTATTTATTAATATGTTGGTGGGGGGTTCAGAGGGCTTTTACACAGCAGTTCAGGTCCCCCTTCATTATAAAGAAAAGTTGTTGGTGGGGGGTTCAAGGACTCTCAGCAGGCAGTCTGGTCCCCCTTCATTTTAAAGAGTTGGGGGGGGGTTCTAGAGGACTCACGCAGGAATCTCGGTCCCCCTTATTATGTGTAGATGAGTTGGCTGGGGGGTTTAGAGGAACTACAAGTGTTGGTCCCCCTTCATTTTGAGTAGATGATGTTGGCGGGGGGTTCTAGGGACATTTACAGCAGGCGTCTCAGGTCCCCCCTTTATTATGATGTTGGCGGGGGTTTAGAGGACATACGGGGGGAATCTTTGGTCCCCCTTTTTGATGTAGATGATGTTGGCTGGGAGGGTTCTAGAGGACATCTACAGCAGGCAGTCTCAGGTCCCCCTTCATTATAATGAAGATGTTGTTGGCTGGGAGGGTTCTAGAGGACATCTACAGCAGGAAGTCTCAGGTCCCCCTTCATTATGATGTAGATGATGTTGGCTGGGAGGGTTCTAGAGGACATCTACAGCAGGCAGTCTCAGGTCCCCCCTTCATTATGAGAGATGTTTGGGGGGGGTCTAAGGGGCTCACGGGAGGAAATCCGGTCCCCCTAATATGGAGATGATTTTGGCTGGGAGGTTTAGAGGGTCCACAGGCAGTTTTCCCGGTCCCCCTTCATTATAATGAAGATGTTGTTGGCTGGGAGGGTTCTAGAGAAACCAGCAGGGAGTCTCGGGCCCCCTTATTAAGAGATGATGTTGGCGGGGGGTTTTAAGGGGCATACGGGAGGCAAAACTCGGTCTCCATATTATGATGTAGGGGGCGGGGGTTTGGGACATCACGCAGGGGGTCTCGGTCCCCCTTCTTAAAAAAAGATGTTTTTGGTGGGAGGGTTCTAGAGGCCTACAGAGGGTCTCAGGGCCCCCTTCATTATAAAGAAAATTTGTTGGCGGGGGTTTAGGGAATCAAGCAGGAATTTGGTCCCCCCTTATTATAAAGAAGAGTTGTTGGCGGGAGGTTCTGAGGACATCTACAGCAGGAAGTCTCAGGTCCCCCTTCATTATAATGAAGATGTTGTTGGCTGGGAGGGTTCTAGAGGACATCTACAGCAGGCAGTCTCAGGTCCCCCTTCATTATGATGTAGATGATGTTGACAGGGCGGGTTCTAGAGGACATCAGCGGCAGGCAATCTCTGGTCTCCCTATATTATGATGTAGATGATGTTGGCTGGGCTGTTGTAGGGAATCTTGGTGGTGTCTGTAGAGCTCATTTTTAAAAAAAACCCGTGACCGCGTTGGTATCAAAGGCTAAAGCTTTCTGCGGTTCATCTGTGGCTACAGGAATGAAAATAATGTAAAAAGCATGGGACCCCTGTGCAAGGAATTGTGTAGCCCCTTTGCTATGTAACATCAAGATGGTAACCTCAATTGTTAGTTTATGAACATTTATAACAATGCTTTACATGAAGGGAGACAGTGGTATTGTTTGAACTTGGATCACAGTTAAATCACCCCCAAAAATTTAACATTTGTTCCCGGGGAAAACCTTTTTGGGGGCCCCTCGGGGTGGTGGGCCCCGCGGCATGGCAAGCTCAGGGCTGCTTTTCAGAGAGAAAGGCAGAGATCCAAAAAGCAAGAGGGAGGCAGAGTGCAAGAGGCGTGTATAGTAGCTGTAAGGTGAGCCCCAAGAAATACATGATATGAGTGAGCCATAAGACCCATCACTATGGGGGGGCCCAAGAGCCAGTGCCACTGGTGAGCCCTTAGAACCAGTGCTACAGATGGGCCCCAAGAACCAGCGCCATAGTTGGAACTCTAGAACCAGAACAACAGGTGAACCTCAAAAACCAACCACGCTGGGCCCCAAAACCATGCCAGGGTGAACTCAAGAAACCCCGCACTATGGGCGCCCCCGAAAAAAGTGCCCCTGGTGGGCCCGAAGAACAAGCACCACTGGTGGGTTCAAAGAACCAGTACCACAGATGAACCTCAGGAACCAGTGCCATGGGTGGGCCCCAAGAGCCAGTGCTACTGGTGAGCCCTTAGAACCACTGCTACGTATGGGCCCCAAGAACCAGCGCCATGGGTGGAACTCTAGAACCAGCACCACAGGTGAACCTGAAAAACCAACATCACTGCTGGGCCCCAGAAACCAGTGCCACGGGTGAACCTCAAGAACCCAGCACTACTGGTCCGCCCCAGAAACTAGTGCCCCTGGTGGGCCCGAAGAACAAGCACCACTGGTGGGTTCAAAGAACCAGTACCACAGATGAACCTCAAGAACCAGTGCCATGGGTGGGCCCCAAGAACTGGCGCCACAGGTGGGCCCTAGGAACCAGAGCCACAGGTGTCCCTAAGGCACATCAGTCCAACAATGCAGGTAATCTGATGCATTTAAAAATTGATCAATAAGGTGCTAAACTTTATTTAATGCACCACATCTTTTGCTAGTGGGGCCCTCATGTTGCAACTATGCACAGGGCTCCAAATGTGTTAAATTAACCCCATCACAATGCCTATGTGCCCAATTTCAAAGTGTAAAAGAAAAAAACACACTGCTAAACCAGACAACCCTATTCCTGCTGTAAATCGGACCTTCAAGGGGTCAGGGCTTGGGAAATGAACCCAAAAAGGGGCATTTCCATATCCCAGCAATCAAGTGTTTATGTTTTGTGGGGATTTTTCGCTTGCACTCTAGGAACTATTCTTAGACATTACCTGTGCAGAGCCGCCAGCAAGAGCCTCCTCATTAGGTTTTCCCATTGTGGTTTTCCTATTTGACCTCAAGTTTTTTTTTCCTGCAAATGTTTTGAGCCGCATTATGCATCATAAATAAAGGTTATACATACAGTATGTTTAGCATAAAAACGAAGAGTATTCCAGGAATGGTGCATCTCCCGGCAGCCGAGCGAGAGTTCATGAGATAAGCATAAAGAAGTTAAACTTTAATTAAATGTTATTGATATTCTAAAAATAAAAACCTGCAAACGCCAGAAACCACTGTTGCATGATAAAAATACTAATCCCTCCGGATATTTAATTGCTTTTACTAATTCAATTCTCAGCAAGAGAAATATGAAAAACTTTAGTTTCTACAAAATCACCCAGCATGCAGCGTTCATTTCTAGAGACATGCGGATGAGAACATTGACTATTTTGGAGTGTTGTATCCTTCATCATAATCTACAGAGTCCTAGGGAGCAGGAATGATCACACACTCCACCCCAGTTACTCGGCAAAGCCAAATAATTGGGAAATTACATCCCAAATCATACTAACATCAGAAGACATTTATAAGTTGAAGGCCATTCCTGCTGTCCCAATTATTGTCCCAGTGGATCCAATGGGAAAAATAAAGCAACTCTTCAATAAGTCTTCATTAAAAATCTCTTGGCAGATGTGATGATATCACCGTTAGGCAGCTCAGGGGCATTCATTAGCACAGTCGTCCATTGTGGCTAGGCTCCAAATTACATGGCTGTTACAATGGGGTATTGTACCCTTCTTCCCTCACTGCCTTTATTTTATGCTCTGATGAACCCTTATTGAAATTACTGTGGGGAAAACACGTTGGGATTACATAGTAACATATCAAATGGAAATGATATTTCAGCAATAGTCCTGTTAGGCATACTAGCCTCCTGCTTCATGTTCTGGAGTTTCTCACCCACTGAGGATTTCGGCCACTACCAAACGAAACGCGTCTGGATACTATGCATTTTTTTTAGTGATACGTAATTTTGGGGGGCTGTACTTATTTAGGTGGAGCATTAGGGAATCTACTTGTGGGATTTATAACTTTGTGGGGCCGCTCTTATCAGGGCACTTATTCCGCTCAGGGCATTCTGTCAAAAAGGGACAGGGTAGCCCTTCATACATCTTCTTCTGTTCCCTCTAACCCAGTGTTTCTCAACTCCAGTCCTCAAGACCCACCAACAGGTCATGTTTTCAGGATCTTCCACAGAATGCACTGACAATAATTATATCACCTGTGCAGAATGCACTGACAATAATTATATCACCTGTGCTATACTGAGGGAATCCTGAAAACTTGACCTGTTGGTGGGTCTTGAGGACTGGAGTTGAGAAACACTGCTCTAACCCTTTTTTCACTGAATTGGGACTTGGATAGGGATACCCGTGGAATAAGAATTGGATCCTAGGTGCTTCCAGAAAAGTCCTTCGAAAATTTAGAGCCTATGGGGTATGGTAACTCCCTCTGGTTCATTTATATGTTTCTTTTTTGTATTTTTACTTTTTAGTGCATATTTATTCAAAGTTATATTTTATTGAAATATCATTTCCATTTGACATTTTAGCAGATATTTCATTGGTACATTTATCAAATATTAGACCACAATAGATTTATACACATGTAGCTGTATCACAGGAACGGACTGAAAAAAGGGTTTTTTCTCCTTTACCCCATAAATCAACATCTATAGAGTAGGCTTGCAACCTTTGGCGCTTGAACACTTATATGGTAACATGTAACCATTTGCTCTGTAATGTTTCAAGTCTACTCTATAGTCATGGACTCCCGCTATTTACCTATTTGAAGTTGCAGAGACTTTCATGAATGGATCACAGGTTTTTACCTTGAGATTTGTTATAATGTTTGATTCAAAACCCGGAGAATGTATGGGTATTTAAGATTTTTTTTTTATATAAAGTAATATTTGGATAATATTGGACTGATACTATTCTTATACTGATTGCATTGGGACATAGGATTCTTTTTCTTCTATTTTACATAGTAACATACCATGTTTCTCCAGAAATAAGACAGGTCTTATATTATTTTTTTCTCCCGAAAACCATCTAAGGCTTATTATTGGGGTAGGGCTTATTTTTTTTTCCAATGAATAAAATTACATATTTACTCATGAACAAAAACATCAAAATGTATTCAAATATACCAGTAATCATTCCATACCATATGATCTTGGAACCCTAAATTCCATCATGAATTTCCTTTCTCCATGTACAACAACCTATTGTACATTTACTTGTACCATAGCTGGTGCTGGAAAAATGTGGAAAAGGTCCAGCGCCTTGAAGCTTTATTGTAGAATGTAAATGTAAAATTTTAAAGAGCACAGGATGAGAAGGTCAAGTGGTGTGCAGATGCTTAGCTTTCCCGGCTGTAACCACACCTTATTTTTTGTAACTAAGGCTTATTTTTGGAGCTGGGCTTACATTTCAAGCCTACTCAGAAAACCCTTAAAAAGGATGCTAGGGCTTATTATCAGGGTAGGGCTTACTTTGGGAGAAATATGGTAGTAAATAAGTTTGGAAAAAACCACAGGTCTATACAATACCAACCTATAACCTTTCAGTGGTGATTTAGAGGAAGGCAAAACCCCCTATGAAGCAGATGCCAATAGTCCTATACAAGAGGAAAAATTCCATCCCGATTCTACGTCCTATCTCCAGTGTCTAGCTCCTATAAAATGTGATATTATACTTTTCAAGAAAGGCATCTAAACCCTTGTTGGACTTGGTCAATGACACCACCCATTCATAATCTCTTGTGGCCCCGAGCTCCATAGTCTCACTGCTCTTACAGTAAAGAATCCCTGTCTGTTATGATGGTGAAACGTTTCTTCCTCTGGACTTCTAGGTATAAAAAGATCATGCAAGAGATTTGTGTACTGTCTTTTACATATTTGTACACGGTAATTAAATTGCCCCTAAGCCGTGTTTTTTCCAGGCTAAATAACCCCAAGTTTGATAACCTGTCGTGGATCAGCAATCAGCAACTTCGACGCCCTCCTCTGCACCCTCTCTAGCTCAACTAAAATCCATCTTCTGCACTGGTGCCTAAAACTGTATACAACATTCCATATTTTACCTCACCAATGAATTTTATAGACTTTGTTCCTGTCTTGAGATGCTTCTACTTTGAGGTGTCTATAAGGAGCTACATATACTGTGAGAAGGTTGTATAGGTTTACTATAGTGTGAGAGGGTTCCAGGGGTTACCTATACTGTACAGCAGCGGTCCCCAACCTTTTTTCTACCAGGGACCGGTTTGATGCACGACAATTTTTCCACGGTCCAGTGGGGGGCGGGGTTATTGGGGGTGGGGTTATTGGGGGCGGGGTTATGGAGGGGGTTGGATGTTTAGAATTACACACACAAAAAAACCCCAATAAAGTGTATACTGTGTCATTTATACAGGGGTTCTAATGGGGTACTTATACTGTGCAAAGGCTGTAAAGGGTGTCTATAATGTGAAGTGGCTCTAAGTGAGTACCTACCGTATATTGTGCAGAGATACTTACACTTTAAGTTGACTAAAAAGGGGTACATATACTGTGAGAGAGTTGTAAGGGGTTCCAATAATGTGAGAGGGTTCCAGAGGGTTATCTATACTGTACATAAGCTCTAATGGACTACCTATACTGTGCAAGGGCTATAAGGAGTGTCTGTAATGTGAGGTGGCTCTAACTGAGAACTTATACAGGGCAGGGACACTTATACTTTGAGGCATTTATAAGGGGCTACATATACTGTGAGAAGGTTGTATAGGTTTACTAAGGTGTGAGTGGGCTCCAGGGGGTTACCGATACTGTACAGGGGATCTAATGGGGTACTTATACTGTGCAAAGGCTGTAAGGGGTGTCTATAATGTGAGGTGGCTCTAAGTGAGTACCTATATTGTGCAGAGACTCTTACACTTTGAGTCGACTAAAAAGGCGGTACAATATACTGTGAGGAGAGTTGTAAGGGTTCTCAATAATGTGAGAGGTTCCAAAAGGGTTGATCTTAACGTACATAAGCTCTAATGGACTACCTATACTGTGCTATAAGGGGTGCCTATAATGTCAGGCATCTATAAGGGGACACCAATGCTGTACATGGTCTCCAAGGGGGTCCATATACTGTCAGAGAAAGCTAAGGAGTCATTATTTCTCTATGGAGGACACTGATTGGACATTATTACAGAGGTGACCAATACTTTAAGCAGGTGCTAAAAGGTCAAAAATATTGTGAGGGCAATAAAAGGACATCATAAGTGCTGTACATCATGGTGACACCATATCTAAGGGTGAAAACCAGGGGATTGCATAGACTCTACTTTTTAGTTTGGCCCAATACCAATTCTGTAAAAACCTAAAAGATTGAACATCATCCAGGGAAGTCTCATGTCAGTATGAGGCACTACATTTCACTAATGGAGAGAATTTTAGAAGAATTCTTTCGGGTCACAGCCACTAGTGGGAACGATGTTTAGGCCTCGTTCACACGGCTTATTCTGGGACGGATTGCAGCCGTACTGCGCGCCGGATTTGCGCTGCAGTACGGCTGGAATCCGTCTCAGTCATTACGGTAATCCACAGTTCTCATAGAGAACTATGGATTCCGTCTCTCCTCCCCGCTCGGGGGGAGAAAGTGACATGCACATTATTTACGGCGTGTACGCGCCGTGAATAATGAGTGTCTATGGGGCCGGCGAACTGCTGGCCCCCCGCCCCCGCTGTATGGCAGTCGGCGTAATTGTGGGGCGAAATCCATCCCCGCAATTACGTCGGCAATAAGCCGTGTGAACATTGCCTTAGGGTAACATTCTGCAGGCAGGTTCCCTTTAAAGGCCAATCTATGGAGTTTTGCTGAAGCAGGGATGCGTGCTGTTCCTCCGGCAGAATTCATATTTCTTGGCTCGCAGAGATTGTATTCGCGGTGTGAGGCTTCCGCTCGCTGCGTGTCATTTTTATATCTGTCAGCGAGTAAACATTGTGAGCCTTTCTCTGCTTACTGTGCCACTTCCATCTGCTCCCCTGTTTGCTCAGCTGTTGGGCAATTGTCGCTGCTTTATCGCATGTCTTATAATCTTTTCTCAACACTCCCTCATACTTGTTGTGTCTTTTTAGGCGGCCGCCTGCTGATTTCCATTCACTGAAAGTTATGGCTTTGATAGTTGAATAGCGTTTATCATCTGACAGGCATGGCTGTGCGCCCGCTGCAGCAGGTGATAACTAGGATTAATATGTACATTGTCACTATCGGGCATTCACACATCCTGGCTCAGGTGTACGTTTAACACAATATCCATCTGAACAGTTGTTAAAGGGGTTTTTTTCGTTCCAAAGATCATAGTTGAAAAGGAGGGGACTAAAAATCTAAGCATGTCCGTCCTTGGTTACTATAAGCAAAGTGCTATGGTTTAGGAGAACGGGCTGTTTGTTTAGTGCTGGGGAATGAAGTGAGAGCTCCGGTCGGATTACGCCCAGGTCCCACCCCCGGTCGTAATCAGGAACATGCGTGGAGGGAGATGGATGAAACAGGTCGTGGACGGGAGCGTACAGGGGGACGAGAGAGGAGAGAGAGGGGAGAGGGAGCAAGAGAGAGAGGGGAGAAGAGAAAAAGAGGAGAGAGGAGAGAGAGAGAGAATAGAGAGGAGAAAAGAAGAGAGAGGCTAGAGAGAAGAGAGGGGAGAAATAGGGGAGAGACGAGAGGAGAGGAGAGAGGGAGAGAGAGAGGAGAGAGAGAGGAGAGAGAAAGGAGAAGAGAGGAGCAAGAGGAGAGGAGGAGCGAGAGGAGAGAAAGAGGAGCGAGAGGAGAGAAAGAGAAGAGAGAGAGAGAAAGAGAAAGAAGAGGAGAGAGAGAGGAGAGGGAGAGAGAGAGAGAGAGAGGAGAGAAGAGAGAGAGAGGAGAGAGAGAAGAGAGGCGAGAAACATAGGGGAGAGACCGAGAGGGAGAAGAGAGAGTGGAGGGAGAGAGGAGGAGAGAAGCAAAGTGGAGGAGTGAGAGAAGAGAGGAGAGACAGAAGAGAGGAGAGAGAGAGAGGAGAGAGAGAAAGAGAGAGAGAGGAGAGAGCAAGAGGAGAGAGAGAGAAGAGAGAAAGAGAGAGAGTGAGAAAGAGAGAGAAAGAGGGAGGGAGAGAGAGAGGGGAGGGGAGGAGAGAGAGAGGAGAGCGGGACATGAGAGAGTGGAGACGGGAGAGAGAGAGGAGAGAGAGAGACTGTTTTCACTGACAGAAAGCAGTGGTAGGTGCGACGTATACATGCGGGGTTTGCTGTTTTCACTGACAGGAAGCAGTGGGAAGTGTGATGTATACATGTGGGATTTGCTGTTTTCACTGACAGCAATCAGTGGTAGGTGCGACGTATGCGTGCGGGGTTTGCTCTTTTCAATGACAGCGAACAGAGGTCCTGCAGCAGAGAGAGAGATCTTGTGCAGTCCCATGTAAACACAAACAGATGAAGCGTATAGTTTTGTCCTGTAGATCTGTAGAGGTCAGAGGTGTAATAATATGCAGGATATATCACTGTGTGTGAGAGAGAGAGGCAGAAAAAAAAATCACCCATCTTTCCCAGAGTCCTGAATATCAAATGCTCATTCTAATTACAAAGTATGTAGAGAGAGCAAGAAATGTTGATATACACTATCGAGTTACACCTAGCGTTTCACTTCCAATGATTCCTTAGTCTCCAACAGCTAAGAACGTCTGCCTTCCCCCAGCTCACACAGAATGAATCACCACATGTACACTTTGAGGGCGTTTCTGCAGAGAGAAGATACTCCCTGCTGGGAGGAGAAACACGCCCCTCCAGTTCACAAGCTCTGCTTAGCAACCAGTATAAACGGCTGCCAAATGATGAAATGATAAAAACCCTTTAAGGATTTGTACATTTTAAGTTAGAAGTTCGCCAAGATTAGAGAAAAATAGCTCTTCTCTTCCCAAAAACAGAGCCATACCTCTACACAGGTTGTGTATGGTATTGCAGGCATAGGAGTATGATTTATAGTACGCATACAGCACCACCACAGTGGGAATTAAGCATTACATGGGACCTGTTATAACACTCCAGTTTTTTTTTTCTTTTACTCCATTAGAAATTTGCACAGTAGTGGCAGTAATATTGCTTACCTGCAGGATTTCTCACTGCCACTGGGTCATGTGACCTGCTCTCTAAGTTGCTGAAACACACAGCATGATTATGTGACCTGTTCGAGAATTTCTTTACGCATTCCCATGGGTGGTTTCAAGTCAGTCTCTTAGGAATGTATATGGAGGCAGAATTCCTATCAGCAGCAAGAGCACAGTATCTTTCAGCTAATCAGAGTGCATGTCATGTGACCTAACAGAGACTTTTGCAGCAGCCATACATTTTGTATACAGCTGCAGGTAAGCAAATTTACTGGTACTACAGTGTACCTATAAGCAATTTCGAGTGAACTAAGGGGGAAAAAAATCCTGGCGTGTTCCTTTAAACTCATTGTAAAATTATTATAATGCATTAATGCTTCAGGTACTCCAAAAAGAGAAACTGACTTTTTTCAATTAGTGGAAGCTTCTAAATAGCAATTTTATAGTTACATAGCTTGTAAAAAGACAGAGGTCCATCCAGTTCAGTCTATTGTGCTATAGTGTTGATCCAGAGGAAGGCAAAACCCCCATGAGATAGAAGCCAATTGTCCTCATTTCAATTCTATCACGACTCCAATCTGGTAATCAAAATAAATCCCTGGATCAGCGACCATTCTCCAGAATCCCGGTCACTATAACTTGTTATATTATTACATCTAGAAATGTATCCAGACCCTTCTCCCCCAATCCTGGTCACTAGAACTTGTTATATTATTACATCTAGAAATGTATCCAGACCTTCTCCCGAATCCCCGGGCACTATAACTTGTTATGTTATTATATCTAGAAATACCAACCCTTCTGCAGAATCCTGTCCTATTTAGAAATTCTCGACTCAATTGCAATCTAAATTGATCCAGCCCATTCTCCAGAATCCTGGTCACTATAACTTGTTATATTATTACATCTAGAAATGTATCCGGACCCTTCTCCAGAATCCTGGTCACTATAACTTGTTGTATTATTACATCTAGAAATGTATCCAGACCCTTTCTCCAGAATCCCGGTCACTATAACTTGTTATATTATTACATCTAGAAATGTATCCAGACCCTTCTCCAGAAGCCTGGTCACTATCACTTGTTATATTATTACATCTAGAAATGTATCCAGACCCTTCTTCAGAATCCTGGTCACTATAATTTGTTATATTATTACATCTAGAAATGTATCCAGACCCTTCTCCAGAATTCCGGTCACTATAACCTGTTATATTATTACATCTAGAAATGTATCCAGACCCTTCTCCAGAATCCTGTCACTATAACATGTTATATTATTACATCAAGAAATATATCCAGACCCTTCTCCAGAATCCTGGACACTATAACTCAGGGGCTCGGGCCCTTAAGTTTTTCTGAGTAGGGCTGGGTTCACACGGTATTTTTTGCGTCTCATTGTGAACTGCGGATGTATTTTTACAGAGAAAAGCCTTTGTATGTAGGCTCAGGAGAAATATAAGTGATTACACTGCAGTTACATTTAGTGACTCACAGGAGATGTCTCTGAAGAGATGTTCTCTTTCTCTTCTTCTCCATTTGTCCCAGACGCCATGAAGACTTCTACCGTCCACAACTCTTCACTGAAAAATTTACAAAACAAACATCTTTTTATCAGCATTTCTCTACAATTTCCTATCTCTATACAAACTCCCCATCTATAGTGCCCCCAATGGTAATAATTACCCCCTTGTAGGTAAATATTTGCCCCCTATAGCCAGGTAGTAGCCCCCATTAGGCAAGTAGTTGTTCCTTCTAGCCAGGTTGCTGCCCCCTCTAGCCAGGTTATTAGCCCCTCTAGCCAGGTTACTGCCCTTTGTAGCTAGGTTACTGCCCCCTGTAGCCAGTAATATGCTCCTTGTAGTCAGGTAATTAGCCCCCTGTAGCCAGTAATATGCCCCCCTTAGCCAGGTAATATGCCCCCCTTAGCCAGTAATATGCCCCCCTTAGCCACATAATATGCCCCCGTAGCCAGTGATATGCCCCCCTGTAGCCAGTGATATGCCCCCCTGTAGCCAGTGATATGCCCCCCTGTATCCAGTGTATATGCCCCTCTGTAGCCAGTGATATGCCCCTCTGTAGCCAGTGATATGCCCCTGTAGCCAGTGATCCCCCCCCCTGTAGCCAGTGATCCCCCCCTGTAGCCAGTGATGCCCCCCTGTAGCAGTGACCCCCCGAGCCAGTGATCCCCCCCCTGTCGCCAGTAGATCCCCCCCCTGTAGCCAGTGATATGCCCCCTGTAGCCAGTAGATGCCCCTGTAGCCAGTAGATGCCCCCCATAGCCATTAATATGCCCCCCTGTAGCCAGTAGATGCCCCCCATAGCCATTAATATGCCCCCCAGCCAGTAATATGCCCCCCGGTAGCCAGTAGATGCCCCCTGTAGCCAGTGATGCCCCCCATAGCTAATAAAAATAAAATAAAAAAACCAACTTACCTCAGCACTGTCCACGTGTCCAGGTCCTGCAGCTCAAGAACGGTGTAAGCAGCGTGATGTCATCACGCTGCTTACGCCGTCTCGCGGGGCCCGGGACCTCCTCGGCCGGCAGAGCTGCCGGCTTAGGAGATCCCAGCGTCACAGGGGGGGTGACAAAAGCGGCACGTCACGCCCCCTGCAACGCTGACGTGTATGTACAGCGCTTACCAAGCGCTAATATATACAGGGGAGAAGACAGGACGGGAACTATCCGTCCTGCCACCTCCCCGACTCTGACTGCGCAGCCGCTGTGAAACGGCCGCACAGTCAGAGAGCGGCGGGCGCCGCCTGCACTAAGGAGAGCTCCAGGTCCACGGCAGCGGCCTGGAGCCACCGAGACTCGGGGCACGGACAGATTCATTCGGGGCTCGTGCCCCGAATGAATCTGCCAAGCGACGCCCCTGCTATAACTTGTTATATTATTACATATAGAAATGTATCCAGACCCTTCTCCAGAATCCTGGACACTATAACTTGTTAAAGTATAACATCAAGAAATGAAACCAGACCCTTCTCCAGAATCCTGGTCACAATAACTTTTTTATATTATTACATCAAAGAAATGTACCAACCCTTCTCCAGAATCCTGGTCACTATAACTTGTTCTATTTTTATATCTAGAAATGTATCCAGACCCTTCTCCAGAATCCTGATCACTATAACGTGTTTATATATTATATCTAGAATGTATCCAGACCCTTTCTCCAGAATCCTGTCACTATAACTTGTTATATTATTACATCTAGAAATGTATCCAACCCTTCTCCAGAATCCTGGTCATTATAACTTGTTCTATTATTACATCTGGGAATGTATCCAGACCCTTCTTCAGAATCCTGGTCACTATAACTTGTTCTATTTTACATCTAGAAGTATCCAGAACCCTTCCCAGAATCCGGTCACTATAACTTGTTATATTATTACATCTAAAAATTTATATCCAGACCCTTCTCCAGAATCCTGTCACTATAACTTGTTATATTACATCTAGAAATGTCTCCAGACCCTTCTCCAGAATCTCGGTCACTTTAACTTGTTCTCTTATTACATCTAGAAATGTATCCAGACCCTTCCTCCAAATCCCGGTCACTATAACTTGTTATATTTTTACATCTAGAAAAGTATCCAGACCCTTCTCCAGAATCCTGGTCACTAAAAACTTGTTATATTATTAAAATCTAGAAATGTATCCAGAACCCTTCTCCAGAATCCTGGTCACTATAACTTGTTTATTATTACATCTAAAAATATATCCAGACCCTTCTCCAGAATCCCGGTCACTATAACTTGTTCTATTATTACATCTAGAAATGTATCCAGACCCTTCTCCAGAATCCAAGTCACTATAACCTGTTATATTATTACATCTAGAAATGTATCCAGAACCCTTCTCCAGAATCCTGGTCACTATAAACTTGTTATATTATTACATCTAGAAATATATCCAGACCCTTCTCCAGAATCCTTGTCACTATAACTTGTTCTATTATTACATCTAGAAATGTATCCGGACCCTTCTCCAGAATCCTGGTCACTATAACTTGTTCTATTATTACATTTAGAAATGTATCCAGACCCTTTTTGAACTCTGTTCGTGAATTCACCATGACAAGTTCCTCTGGCAGAGAGTTCCACAGTCTCACTGCTCTGACAGTAAAGAATCCCTTTCTATGGTTATGTAGAAACCTTCTTTCCTCTAGACGTAGAGGACGCCCCCTTGTTCTGGATAAAGTCCTGGGTATAAATAGATCTTGGGAAAGATCCCTATATTGACCCCTGAAATATTTATAAATACTTATTATGTCCTCCCAGAGCCGTCTTTTATCTAAACTAAATAACCCTAACCTTGCTAATCTTTCTGGGTATTGTAGTCCACCCAGTCCTTTAATTATTTTTGTTTCCCACCTTTGAACCTGTTCAATCTCTACAATGTCTTTCCTGTGCACTGGAGCCCAAAACTGTCCACAATAATCCATGTGTGGTCTGACCAGGGACTTGTATAGTGGTAGAATGATGTTCCCATCATGTGCCTCTATGCCCCTTTTAATACACCGCATAATCCTGTTTGCTTTGGCAGCTGCTGTCTGGCACTGGCTGCTACTATTAAGTTTACTGTCCACCAGGATTCCCAAGTCCTTCCCATGTCTTTTTTAAACCAGTGTTTTTTCCATTTAACATGTAATCATGTAATGGATTTTTCCTCTCCATGTGCATAACCTTGCATTTATCAGTGTTAAACCTCATCAGCCATTTCCCTGCCCAGGCCTCCAACTTATCCAGATCCCTTTGTAATAACACATTATCCTCTATTGTGTTGATTACTTTATAGCAGGGCTGCCAACAGAAATTTCAGGGCCCCATACAGCTGAAGCGTCTGGGCCCCCACAAACCCCGCCCCCAACAACTCCATCGCCCCGCCCCCCAACAATCCCATCACCCCGCCCCAGAAAAATTGCAATTTCACCATTGTTTTTGGATTTAGTTCTTGCTGGATTTACAACGAACATTTATCTGTATTGTTCAGCCCGCAAATACCCCACCTGATCACCACTATCATACACTGATCAAACCATATACCAGACCTATTGCCCAACAACAACAATATACAAAGACCATATAATACCACCATCACCACAATCAACACCATAAAGATGTTGAAAACCACCAAACGTCATTGAATAAAATCATACAATAAGACCAATATTACTGGCACTCAGGACCAATAGTGGTAGATACCCAGTGTACACGTGCACTACATTTAGTACTCAAAGTTGACGTCTTGGGCTAGAGTGGTCCGATCCCCCTTTCTTCTGCGGTCCCTCCAGACCTCAAATACTCCATGACCATCCCTGCAGAATTCACAACCCCAAAACCCCGAGACTCCTCACTTTTTTTATCATCATTCCCCACTGGTGCCCGACCCCCATGAATAATCCCCATCCATAGTCCACAAATGGAATAATTACCCTTGTGCCCTATTAGTAGTTATATAGTCCCCCCCCCACAAAGGGAGGTAGGTAGTGGGCCCCCTGGGAGGGAGGGGAGCCCGTGTGGGGGGGTTAAGGTATCCCCTAGTAGAAGGTAAAGGGAGCCAAGTAGTGGGTACAGTATTTAGGTAGCCGGTAGCCAGGGGGAGGTAGCCAGGTTGGGGAGCGGGCACCCCCCAGACGTGGTCGTAATAGCCATATCACACGCTGGAGAGGGACACATGGCCCGTGGGGCCCTCTCACATGACCTTGTGGGGCAGAGGCGGGACATATGGCTGCGGGGGGGGCAAGGCACATGGCTGAAGGAAGGTGGGGGCCCCCAAAAAGAGATCGGGGGTCTGAAGGAGTGGGCCCCCCCACATGAGGTGCAGGTCTGGGGGGGAGGAGGGCCCCCCCACCATAGACAGGCCGGGGGAGAGGGCCCCCCCACATGAGTGCAGGCGGGGAGGAGGGCCCCCCACATGAGGTGCCGGCTGGGGGGAAGGCCCCCCTATGCGGTGCCGGGCTGAGGGAGGGCCCCCCCCTAAATGCGGTCTGGGGGGCCCCCCCCGGTTTTTGGCGGAGGAGGGCCCCCCCCCCCATGGTGCAGGGCTTGGGGGTGGAGGGGACCCCCCCACATGTGGTGCAGGGCTGGGGGGAGGAGGACCCCCCCCATCCTGCTGGGCCCCCCCAAGTGCAGGGCTGGGGGGAGGAGGACCCCCCCACATGTGGTGCAGGGCTGGGGGGAGGAGGACCCCCCCACATGTGGTGCAGGGCTGGGGGGAGGAGGACCCCCCCCCCCATTGTGCAGGGTGGGGGAGGAAGGACCCCCCCCATGTGTCCAGGGCTGGGGGAGGAAGCCCCCCACATGAGGTGCGGGCCGGCGGAGGAGGACCCCCCACATGGTGGGGGCTGCAGAGGACCCCCCACGGGCAACTGGGGGGAGGCCCCCCCCACATGTAAAGCAGGGCTGGGGGAAAAGGGCAAGGAAACTATGGGTGGGGTCCGGCTCCATTTTCGCTGCACCGTGGTGCACAGACATTTCTGTTTGTACTACATGCCCTGCCCGGCTGTAAGGAGCAGGGACCTCCTTTTCTATCCCCGCTGTGCTGTAAAGCTCATGGCAGAAAAGAGAAACTTTGAACGTGAGGTGCGGGCTCAAAGGATCAGTTGTTCTGCATCCCGCCCACAGACAGAGGAGGAGGGCCGGGCTCCGGGTACAGCGCGCAGGAACTGTAAGTACAAACTCTCTGTGTAGGAGGCGGAGCGCAGCTGTGGCCGGGAGTGCGGGTCCCCTCCCAGCAGCGCGGGCCCCCTCCCAGCAGCGGCGCCACCACTCGCTGGCTGCCACCGGGCGGCGGCCTGGTCCGATGTTGAGATCGGCGCTCAGATGCGCCGAGCTCTGTTCTGTAATGTGAAATAAGGGCCACTTATTTCACCGGGCCCCGTACAGGAGTACCCCCTGTACCCCCTGTACGGCGACCCAGCTTTACAGAGCTTAGTATCATCTGCAAAGATCGATATTCTACTGTGCAATCCATGTGTAAGATCATTAATGAAAATGTTATAGAGGATAGGGCCCAATACTGAGCCCTGTGGTACCCCACTAGTACCAGGGATCCAGTCTGAATATGTACCGTTAATTACCACCCTTTGCTTTCTATCTCTGAGCCAGTTACTTACCCACTTGCACACATTTTCCCCCAGTCCAAGCATTCTCATTTTACTTACCAGCCTTTTATGTGGCACTGTATCAAATGCTTTCAAAAAATCCAGATATGACATCCAATGTCTCACCACGATCCATGGCCCTCACTACCGTGGTCTGGATGTATCGTCCAGCCCCACAAACATACTACAGTCACTGTACATAATATGTTGCCCTTTCACCAGCTCTGCTGTTGCTCCAACCACTGGTAGTGAACCACACACCCCTGTCTCCTTGTAGCAACAGGCTTTTACAGTCCTGGTAAAGTCTGGACCTGGAACATGGGAACGGCCTTCAACCCGCACTACAGCCATTCCGGGAAAGCCAGCTCATAATCACAGCATAGCAGCCATTATTGGTACAAGTGTCAGCAACCTGCTGTTAGTGCCCCCCAATTGTGGCTTCCCTCACCGAGACTAGGCCC